>PVJD01005294.1:0-118303 GCA_004026545.1 Mormoops blainvillei | reverse complement strand
TTGTTGCTTGCACTGGGTCTGACATTAGCAGAAAGAGCTGAGTAATCAGACAAAGGGCAGTTGAAGAGAAAAATAGAAGGGGATTAATATTGAACATCTTCTCTGTGCCAGGCATAGACAGGAAGTCTCTGCATGTGTTATGGAGGCAGCATGGTGACGGTTATGATTCTGAGTTTATCGTTTTCTGGCTGTGTGAAGTCGGACAAGCTCCTTCAACTCTACCTCCTAAGGCTATGTGGGAAGGAAAAGAGAATCCTTGTTGACATGGTATATCCTGAGTGCTCTGGAAAAGTAGGTATTTTTAGTTGTTGTCACTAGTGTCATTCTAATTTACTCCTCAAACCAGCATCATTACCCATATTACAGATGTGGACACTAAGGCTCAGATCAGATAGATAAGAGGTTTACCCAGGGGACATAAACTTGGTACTGTGATTCCTACTCAGTGTCCTGCCAGAATTTGTACCCCTTACCACTCTAGACCACGCTGCCTTTATCAATTAGCTTTGAAAACACCGATCACAGAAATGAAAGTAAGCCAGTCAGAGAAAAACAAATACAAGACGATCTCATTCATATGAAAAGTCTAATGAATGAAGTAAACTGATGAACAAAATAAAACCAGAGGTATGGATGCCTGGAACAGACTGAGAGATGTCGGAGGGGAGGGTGGGGAGGGGGACTGGGAGAGATTAGCCAAAGAACATACATGCACATATGCAAAGCCCATGGACACAGACGACAATGTGGTGAAGGCAGGGGCAGTAGTGAAGGGGGATAATGGGAGACATCTATAATAAGTATGCACAGTAAAATTTCTTTAATGCTTAAAAAAAAAGCAGCAAAAATAGGCTTGTTTGCAAATGTCCATGAACCAAAGCTTGGTGTAGTGTTTTAGTCAGGGTTCTCCAGAGGAAAAAAAAACAATAGGATGTATATGTGTTATAGATAGAGAGATTTCAGGAAACTGACCCATGGGTCCTGGCTAGTATGGTTCATTTCGTTGGAGCATCATTTCATAAACTGAAAGGCCGTAGGTCCGATTGCCAGTGAGGGCACATGCGTAGGTTTCAGGTTTGGTCCCCAGTCAGGATGTGTATGAGAGCCAAGCAATCAATGTTTCTCTCTCTCATTGATGTTTCTCTCCATCTCTTTCTTCCTCCCTTCCCCTCTCTCTAAAAGCAATAAGCATGTCTTCAGGTAAGGATTTAAAAAGAGAGAGAGAGAGAGAGAGGAAGGGAGGAAGGGAGGGAGGAAGACGTTGCCTCATGCAATCATGGAGGCTGGTAAGTCTGAGGTCTTCAAGGAAGACTGCAGGCTGGTAGGCTGCAGACCCAGGCAGAGTTGGTGTTAGTCACGAATCTGAAGGTAGTCTGGAGGCAGAATTCCTACTTCCTCAGGTGACCTCAGTCTTTTTTCTCTTAAGGCCTTCAACTGATTGGATAAGGCCCACCTTCATAATGGAGGGAAATCTACCTTCCTCAAAGTTTACTGACTTAAATATTAAGCTCACCTTTAAAACATGCCTTCATTTTGACATCTATACTGGTGTTTCACCAAATATTTGAGTACCATGGCCCAGCCATGTTGACACATAAAATTAACCATCACAAGTGGAGAGCAGGGATCTGTGGCAAATATGAACCCAGAATCAGAAGTGTGAGCTGAAGCACTATCCTTAATGAAAATGCTTAGGTTTTGATTGGGTTTTGTTACTAATTTCTTAAAACCCACATATCTCCTGGGCATTTTTGACTAGTCAGATGAACTAAGATTATTAAAACAAAACAAAGCCATAGTGAGAAATTTAGCCTATCGGCTCTTAGTAACAAAGATAAAAACAGTTTCAGAAAGTGAGGTCCTTTTTCCCAAGTGACTCTTTTACCTAATCCAAGATCAAGGCTGAGCTATTATTTTTAAAAATTTTTGAAAAATAAAACTCTGTATGTCTCCCCTCTGTCTCCCGTTGCTAAGCTGTGAAACTTATTCATGGCAATAACAGAGTCATTTAAAACAGTTATTGGGACTTTTTTTGGAAGATAAAGATTAGTTTATTTTGTAGACAAAATTGGAAAACACTTTTATTATAATGACTCAAAAATATCAGTTTCCTCAAGTGGCATCTGCAACAGAATACATTTGCTGCCTTTCACCTGCGAAAGTGGTCCTCCAGGCCCCCAGTAAAGAAGACGTGCTTCTTGTCTCCTCTCCTGGCTCCACGGTGCTGGAAAACAGACGGGGGTTGTTCAGACCCTCCTGCCCTCACCCACCAGGCCCTGTATTTGGGAGAAAGCTCCATCCGACTGAGGAAGTGCCTATTTAGCCCAGCAATCCAGCTGAGATAACTAGCTGCGTCAGGGCCCTCTGGCTGGTCCCTCTCTTCTCGGTAATAGGACCTAGTTTTATTTGGGGTGGCAACACGCCCAGATAAAGAACAACGTTTCCTAGTCAAGAGATGAGTCCTCTTTGTCTATTTCCCCTTGCTCCTGGAATGTAGATGTAATGGTTGGCATTCTAGCAGTCATATTGAATTAAGAGGTAACCCTGAGGTTAGCAGCCTCACACAATGGAACTTCTTTATGAAGCCACAATACATGCTATGCATTTCCTACCTCTGGAGTTCTTTTCTGTCAAAGAGGAAACGTTTGTGCTTTAACACCGCAGCAGTCAGTTCTCTGTTTCTTTCAGCATAATTTAGTTATTATTGAATCACTAACCCAGGCAGTAATCAAAGCATTAAGCTTCCTTGACAAGCTTCATTGCAGGGTAATAGTCCACAGACTCAATATAATTTCAGAATCCATTGGGTTTTGATATATGCAGCAATTTAAATAATCCAAAGAAAGAAAGTTGTTGGGCCTCATTACCTTTATCCATAAAATAAGGAACTGTTAGACCTGGAAAAGCACTTTAGAAATTCTAATGTAACTCTGCCCCACCATCCATTTCACAGACGAGGAAACAGAGGCCCAAAGTTTAATCCAGCAAAGATACTCAATAACAGAGCGAGAACCTTAACACAAATCTCCTAACACCGGTCCGTTATCCCATGGTTATTTTCAATTCTCAATCTGCAGATGGAGGCATAATCTGGATGTTTTACATAATCATGAAAGCAACCAGGAACCATTGTACACACTAGAGTAGTGTTCATTTGCATACCATTTTTCCTACCTTGTAATATAACTTTATCTGACATGCAGTTGGTCAATTTAATGATAGAATAATCTGAGCTCACAGCACTATGCCATTCCGCGCGCGAACATCACAGAACAGTCCTCACCCAGTGTCTCGAGCCTTTTAGGGCCTATTCTTGTTAGCTGGACCCAAATTACCTATAGGCCCAGCAAAGAAAGGGGCCCATTTGGCAATTATTCATCCTTGTCAGATTCGAAGCTGTTCTGCAAAGACACTTTAACTGCACAGTGGGAGAGCTGCAACATTTAGACACAGCTCCTAAATGGGAAGCTGAGAATTTCAGACCGAGTGAACTCCTGGCTTTGTAAAATTCAGCATGGCTCAATGATTTCTTGAGGCTCAGTTCTTAGTTTTAATCATACCTCCGATAACATGGTTTGCAGACAGAATGTGGATTCTTTGATCATGGTTTAATTATGTATCATATGAATGGTGACTGTTTTGATTATTACCTTAAGTTTTTCCGGAAGAGTTAAGAGATAGCTCATTTTAGTGGAGGCCATTGCAGTTCATAAATAGTAAATGTTTTTTTGTACAATCAAAGTAATAAGCCCTATATCATAGCAATGCTCTATATGTTCTCTGCTTGCTTCCAGAAAGCTGATCAGTGGCTCAGTTGTTGAGCACCATTGTCTATATTTTACAGTGAAAAGGCTGGGGCAGAGAAAAATTCAGTCATCAGCTTATCAAAGGCAGAGTAAGAACTTGAAGCCAGGTCCTGGCTGGCATGGCTCAGTGGCTTGAGTTCAGGCCTGTGAACCAAAGGGTAATCGGTTTGATTCCCAGTCTAGGACGCATGCCTGGGTTGCGGGCCAGGTCCCTAGTAGGGGGCACACGACAGGCAACCACGCATTGATGTTTCTCTCCCTCTCTTTCTCCCTCCCTTCCCCTCTGTCTAAAAATAAATAAATAAAATCTTTTAAAAAAAAAAAAGCTCAAAGCCAGTACCCAGATCATATTTCAGTAATCGTTCAGATGAAAAACAACAATTTTTACTTTCTCATCTTTTGACCGGTGTCAAACATTTTGGTAATAGTTATAGTATCTTGTGAGTGAGCATCTATTGAAAAGTTTGTCCAGCTTAGGTTATGAGAAGTGGAAGATGGCATGTGGCAGGACAAAGAGCACTGGATGAGAAATTGAGACTAGATTACTGCCCTCAACTCTATGCCTAACAACTGCCCTGACCTTGAACAAGTCACCCCATATCCCTGGGCCTCTAGTTCCTCCCCTGCAAAGTGAAGTCTTAGTATCAGACACCTTTCATCAAAAAAAAAAAATATATATATATATTTATATATATAAAATATATATATATATATATTTGCAGAATCCCAATGTACAAAATGGACAAGAGCGGAGTGCTCGGGTGTTGGGGTGCTGAGCAGTCCAGTGCCTCCAGCCCTTGGTTGTGCTCTTCCCGTGGGGATCCGGATCTCACAAGGGGTCTTTCTAAGCACAGGGCATTGAGCCGCATACTGGAAATTCACTTCCAGCGCTATGTTTTAACATTTATTTCCTCTCTCTTAGGCTTTTCCAAAACAAGAGGAAAGCTGAGGGACATGGAAAGTTCAGGCAGGACTGTTATTTACCCAGCACTTAACCTCGCTTTTTTTCAGAAGACACGAAGCAAAGCTGAATCTTGTTGCATTTCAGAAAGGGAACTATTTCTCCAGTGCCCGTTGGGGGACTTTACCAGAAGTGTTTGACAGCTGACACCTAATGTCTGTAAGTGGAGAGACGTCTTCATGAGCAGGCCATTTGGGGAAGTGGGGGACATTAGCTAGAACCACAATCTACAGAATCTCCTCATGGGTAAGGAGAAGGGGATGGGGTAGGGAGTAAAGGTCTTTAGTACAACCTGACTTTCCCCCATTATAAACAAGGAAGCTAAAAAATAGTGCCATGTGGCATTGATGTCCAGGGTCATTAGCATTGCCACATTCCTGAGACTGAAGGCTTCTCAGACATTGTCACATGAAGCATGAGCTCACCTTGTGACTGTTCCCCAGGGTTTTTGTCTCAGTTTCTGTTTCTCATCCAGGGATTGGGCCTCAACTAAATGTCCTCTCTTCAGTCACCAAATATACCCAGGTACTAAATCATGCACACATATTTTTCCCAGCAAGGCCACATCTATTTTCTCTCATCAGAAGATAAAGCATTATTGCCATTTTCCCTTCTGTTTCTGTCACCCTTTAGCCCATGGCAGCCTTTGGAAAGTTACGAACACACCTTGCTACCCTGATAAGCCTGCTCTGACGGCGCAGGCAGCCCACCCCATCTACACGCGCCTGGTTCCTATCCCACTGCAAGGCTATGTAGCAACATGTCCTGTGGGTAATCTGAAAACTAAAGTGCTGAAACCGAAGCAGGGGCTTGTGTTGCTGAATGGGATTTTTTTTCTGGAGTTACCTGACTCTACAACTCAATCAGTACATAAGACTGTAATAAAATACAAATTCCAGCCGTTAAACCACAGCAAATGCTTATCTGTATTTTTTTAAATGTTAAACTCAGAAACTAAGCGCTTGTGGCAGATGACCACATTTTTCCCTATCTTTGTAGGCACATCCCTTGAGTGTGAATTTGAAGTCCCTCCCATCAAGAGGTGGTCTGTGTCACCACACCCTGAATCTGGGCGTGGACTTGATTTTGACCATGAGACTAGCAATTACGAAGTAAGCAGAGACTTGTACATTAGGATTTGTTATCATTTACTATAGTTTGAACTCTGAGATTACCATGTAAAGGAGCCCAAATTGGCCTGCTAAACGGTGAGAGGGCACAAAGTAGAGATCTGTGGTATCCTAGCCAGCCAGGCTTCCATCAACAACCAACCAACAGCCAGGAAGGTGAGTGAGGCTGTCCTAGACCAACCAGCCTCCAGCCAAACGGCCAACTCATGGCAGAGAATAGAAGGAAGCCCAGCAAAGAACAGCAAAGCCAGCCTAGAGAAGAACCACCTATCCAGCCTACAGAACTATGATCTAAATAAGTGCTTGTTGTTTTAGCAGATAAGCTTTAGAGTGACTTATTATGCATTAATGGCTAACTGATATAGCACCCAACAAATAATTGCTAATTTAGATGTCTAATAAAAGTACAAGAATGCAAAGATAATTATGTATATTTAGAGTACAGTAAAGAGAAAATTGCTAAATAGAATACGAACTGGCAGAGATAAACAAATGGATAACCTAATTTTTCTCCCTAAATTAAAAATATTTTTTTAAATAAAAAAAGCAGCAGAGATAAGTTTGTATTCCCAACTGTTGACTCGCCTTCCGCTCTGAACTGCTCTGTGAATCTGCCGCGCTCATGCCGGGCCTCATTCAAACAAATACTGACCTCCCTGCCCCATTCAAGTGTGGAGAAGGCTCACCAACTCTTGTTTGGAAAGAATCCAGAGCTCATTGGATAATGTAGGAAGGACAAAGTATTACTGCTGACACAGAAACACCACCAGTGGTCCCTGTATTAATATGTAGCTGGAGAGATGCCTCTTTAGGGAAGGGGATATGCTGACTCTTCAACCAGGGATTAAAAACCGGAGAAAACTGTGGGTGGGTGCAGGAACTACCTGGTGCAGTGTGAGTGTGTAAATTTCAAACATGTTTCTATTTTTAATGTTGGTTATATCTACATTTTAGTCTGTTCAAAGAGTATACCTTCTGAGGAAATGGTGATGATATGAATATAGCTACAGGTTTTGCGTTCCAAATCACAAACTTCCTAAATATTTAACTTCTCCAGCAGCCTGTCTACAAACACTTTACAGTAACCAGGGAAATTATGTGAGATAGTAGTTTTGCTGAGATTAAAATAGTTTACTCATTTGAAAGACTTCTAAAGCAAGAAAAGCTTATTAAATGAATTGGTATTTTTATACATCTTGGTAACTCACAATTATGGTTTGGTAAGAAAAAAAAATTGCTTTTCTCCCAGTATCAGCTTTGCGTTAAATGTCCCTCTAGTGTGTGCCAGTGGGTCCCAAAGTCTCTGATGGTCAGAGTTCCTACTGTCTTTTCAAAATATAAAGACTTTGGTCTCATTTGTGGCTATTTTGATCCAGAGAAAACTAAAATTCTGTATTTTCAAAAAGGTGACTTTATAGATGGGCCAGATTTGGAAATTACAATGAGAAAATGTAATTATGGAGACAGTCATTCAACTGACCTTTCTATAATCGTAGTAAAGAGATTGATCCCAAAATAACATTTTTTATAACACCACATGAGTGCTTGCTTACTGTTAGCAACTGGTCTATTTCTGAAGCAAAAACACCACTGTGGTTTCGTTGAAAAATAAAAATTAATATCTGTTGCAAGAGTCAGTTGGAGCAAAGGCTTTTTCATACCTACTTGTACCCAGTACCATCATTTGAGCTCCCACACATATATTAATTCTTAATTATACCTCTAAGTTCTAATGCTGCCCAATCGCCAATAATATGCTCCGGGCCTCTCCCCACCCAGCTCATCTCCCCAGGGAAGGGGAATTGACCTCAACTGGCTGATGAGATTTTTGATGGGGAAACTGGGCATACGAAGCCCCACCCCTTCCTTGTTTCTCTCTCGCTTGAAGAAATTTCCTGGCTGGCTGAGTGTTGTTCGTCTGTCCTCCCAGGTGCTACCTGGCCAATGTGTCCCATGGCGTAAATCTGTTTTATCCTGAAATTTGGCACACCACTTAACTGCAGGTAAAAGTTGCATGTCTCTTTATACATTTTAGAAGTCCTGACTGAAATAGTTTGGACTATACCAGACCCAGGCAAGGGAAAAGAGTATTAGGTATGGGAGCCTCATCAAATATACCAACATACCCCTGTGAAACCATTATTTTTATTATTTCTGTTTTAGAGATGAGCGAATTAAGCTTCACTCATCCCTTTCCCAAGACTACTTGAGCCATGAGAAGAAACCCTGAATCTTGTATACAGTTCTGCTGACTCTAACATACTTGAAAAAAAGGTTGCATATGGACTTTAGTTAATACTGTGTCAATTTTGGTTCATTAATTGTAAATAATATACCATACTAATGTTAGGTGTTAATAACAGGAGAAACTGCATGCGGGGTATATGGGAGCTCTCTTTCTAGCTCCAGAATTTTTCTGAAAGCCTAAAGCTGTTCTAAAAAAATAAAGTTTACTTTTCAAAAGATTGCATATAAAATGAATGGCATCCTAAGAAAGAATACTGTATCTGAATTTTTTCTGGGTGCTACCTAAAAATAGTAAAACTTCCAGTTGGAGTAGATCTGCGTTGCCTCGACTCCAGGTATGGTGAAGTGCAGGGGTTTAAGAGGCTCTAGAGGACTTTGATGGGGCTGGCAGCTCTGTGACCAGCAGCCGGTTACTTACACCTCTCTGAGTTCCAGCTCCCTCACCTGCAGAAAGGGATCAGCACCTGAATAATGAGATGGCTGAATGAATTTAAATAATATATTAGTGGCTACTATAATTTAGTCCCTAAAATAATAAAAGTGACTAGAGCAGTGCTGGACGCAGACGAAACACCCCATCTTCTATTTATCCATCCCCATTCTGACTCAGGGTGTGTGGGGTGGAGCCAAGAACCTGCTTTTTAAATAAATGCTTTCCAGATGATTCTGACGGTTTGAGAACTATTATGAAGCCCAACCTCACCTGCAAGTGAAGTGCTTCACCTGTCTGTTTGGACTATCAGAAGCAGCCTCACGGACTGGACGCCAAAACCTGAGGCTTTGTCCAGAGTCCATCTGTACGGTGGTCACATGGCACTGCTCCATTTGCACACCAGGGCTGCTGGCCAGTCCTGGGCCAGTCCTCCCGCTCAGGTTACTGGTACTTCCTTATTTGTCTCCCTCTGTTCTCTTTGAATTCTGATTTCTGAAGAATTCCAAAGAGAGTGGAATCCTTTCCTCAGGATGGGATTTACATTCTTGTAGCATATAATATTTTCACTATTATAACCATGCAAGTGATTCCTAGCAAATTCATAGAGAGCTCTACCATCACAGAAGAAAATAATAAACATTCCAAACACACCAGTATTCTCCTGTCTTGAATTCTATCCACATCCTGTGGCTTCTCTGGGTTCAAAGATGCTTAAGAATCTATCATGTCATGGAATGTTCCTCCAAGACGACTAGGTACAGGTTATCTTTTCTCTGAGATTGCTTTCTTTCCACACAATGCATATATCCTGGGAGGACAGATGGAGATATTAGGAGTGAAGATAAGAGGCAGTTTAAAAAGAGTGAAATCTATACTTCAAATGGAGAAAGTTCATTTCACTGACTCTAAAAATACATATTTATGCTTCATTTGGAGAGATACATTTTAAAAATCTCCCTACTAGTGTAGCCTAAAAATAAATACAAAAGTAAGGCACAAAAGAAGAAATGCTAAGAAACATAGAACAAATTTTCATTATATGGTAGAGTGAAGGCCCTGGTCTTTTCACTAATTAGGAACAACACATTCCTTTTTTTTACATAAGCCTGTTTAAGTTGGGGTTTATGTCACTTGTAACCTGAAGAATCCTGACTAATAAAGTGTTTGGCAATGGTCATTTGTCTATAACATAAAATGATATATTTAAGAAAAAGTGATTCTGTTTGTGATAGTATGAACATCTGACAAAAAAAAAACAAAACTCTTCTGATGTCTCAAAATTAAACCAAAAGAGTATTTCTCCTTAACTCAGTTAAGATTGTAGTAATGACTCCCGTATGGAACACCTACCATCTACCTGACATGCTCGGTGCTGAGCTTAGAGTCTCTCGTCCGTTCTCACAACAAGTATTCCCATATTGTGAATGAGGAAACTGAGGCCAACAGCCAGAATTTGAACTCAAATCTGTTTGAATTCAAAGTTCATGCCCTGAATTACCTCTCCTCTTATATATTTTCATATTAGAGACATGCAAATTTTAGATATAAGTTCAATGATAACCCTTTAAAAATGTGAGCAGAAGTACATAAAAGGATTCGTGAGAATGTAATGTCAGATTAGCTCACTCCTCAGCCCTCCCCTTCCTGCTCCCCTCTGTGGCTACTGTCTTCTCAGTGCTGCCCAGCCCTCCCAGTCGGGCACTGAGTACCACTCATGCAGGCCTGCTGTAAAGCGCATGAATTTTAGTTACCACAGTTCTTGAGTCTCTTCAGCCATTCTTATTCCTGGAAAGTTCTTGCTGAATATCTTGCCTTCTATTGCTACATACCAAGACTCTTGGACCTTTCTCTCATGTCTTCTTCAAGTTCTGCTCCTTAGGCAGTCCTGAGAAAACAACACTCCCAAAATTTGAATAAATAGTGTAGTTTAGACCTCCCTTAGAACCTAGGGCTCCACCAAAAAATCCATGACAATATTTTCTTAAACAAAATAGTACTTCCAGTGGGTTTCTAACCTTAGTAGTACAGAGATCAAGAAGAAGCTTAGTCTACTGTCTTTTGATGTTTGGGTCAACACTCCAATCAACTGAGCCACCTGGCCAGGGCTATAATTGCAGTTGTTTAAAGGTAAGTAAAGTCTGAGTTTCCCTTCATTTTTCATAGTGCCCATTGCAACCTAGAATATACAGTATTGTAAGAAGTTAATAAATGGTAATAAGAGTCCACTGAACAACTAACGTGCTTTTTCTCTGGTGCTGTTATGTAGACTTAACAACTTTGGAAATTGCTCTCTGGGACATATAACTCGGAGAAGAGTTACAATGAGTTCAATATTATAACATATCTGAATTTCCAAGAGACTTAAGCTTAGCGTCCCAAAGAACACTGAGAACTTCAGCCAATTCAAACATGATAAACCCACAAGGACCAGCTCAGCCCCACATGCAGGTCATACATCCTCATCTCCACCACGTCTGAACACATAACTGGGTGATGGGTGATGCCTAGGCACCCATGTTTTGTAAAGGTTCCTTTGAAAATATTCTGATCATCACCGAATTTTCAAATAGCATGTTAGGGGTTCAAATGTTGATAAAGAAAGAGATATGTACAAGTGCCTTGCCTTCATTAAGTGGGAAAAATCACACTTAATATCTTCTATCTATTGAGTCAAGAATTCTAAGGCGGCACCAGAATTTGAGTGCTTTAGGCTCTTAAGAAGAAAACATTTTTAGATATCATCATTAATAATTCATAAATAAACTTTACCAGATAAAAGAACTTCAATATTTTTGTTTGTAACTTATCTTTAAATTTTGTCAGTGACTTTAAAATGCGTACCTACCATGGATCACTTTGAATGATTGTTTAATGACTAACGGCAGCCCAGCGCTCTGTGTTACGAAGACCGATGGCTGTACCTCGCCCCCACGTCACTGCATTCTTCCGCAGACCTCATTTGGGGGGTCATGATCAGCACAGAGTCACTCTTTTAACAAAGCATATTATTGTGGACTTGAGGATGTGCACAGCTGCATTTAACATCCCCTTGTCTTTAACTTAGATTATTTTATCTGAAGATGGGGGAGAGAAAGAATGATCTTAGCCTACGACTTCTCTGCAATGGTGAGAGAAATCCAGGAAGAACGAGGCGATTTCCTCTGCTGTTGATGGCAAGGTCCCTTACCTCAGAATCTGAAAGAATGGCAAATGAAAGGATCCCCCCTCCCTCCCTGTGAGCGCTACAAATCAGAAACAACCTTCCCTTTCTGCAGTCTGAAGCTTTTGTAAATGTGATTTTACACTTTCTGAAAACTATGGTTTCTTGATCCAACAGTGTATTTGGAAGGCCAGACTCATCTGGGTAACTTTTTCAAATATGTGTATACACACACACACCTCAAGCATATTTTTAATTTTCAAATTTGATTTAAAAATTCACCAAGAAGACAAAATTACTTTGGGAAGTTCATCGATGGCACATAATGATTACTAGTTTCTCTGCCTTTGCTTTGTTAGTAACATAAATCTTAGACAAGGTGAAAAAATTCGGTTAGACTTGCTGTGGGACAAATTTAAGCAAACAGAAAAATGCTAATTGTTATGTTATCTTTATTTTTCAGTCTATTGTGGCTACCTAGTATGGTGTAGTCTTAGGTACCATTTGATGATGCATATTAGCTCATCATAAGTTTGTGACTTTTTAAACTCGCTATAGAAAAAAAGAATAAGGAAGGCATTTGTTTTAGACAAGGTAATAAATGCATATAAAACCTAGTAAATTAATTTAGTGTTGTCTGTTATATAGATTTTATCTAGTTTCTCCATTTTAGTCTTAGCCTAGGTGATAGATCATGATAATAGAAACACATTTTTAAATACTTAAATGATTAATTCCTTGCTGAAGGTAAATTAGCTCAATATTAAACATACTCTTATACTAATTTATTTTTAAAAAGCTAAAAACCTACAAAGATATAATTATGGACAAAATTATAAGTATATATTTAGCACAAAACATTGTTTTGAGATTTGCTGGTTATAATTTATGGAACACAACTTATTTCATCTTCAATTTCAAATTTGTCATGAATGTAGAAAGCTACAAAATTTCTGTACAGTAGCATAGTATGTTACTAATTTTAAGTACTATGTAAGAAGCAGATAAGTCTATTTGAGATGGAGGAATTAGGTTGAGGAACAGATTAAAGAGTACCCGTATGAAATAATACTATTGTTTACTCAGTTCAAAAAATTTGAAATTTTGGCCAAACTCCTTGTCACCCACCTCACAGCTCATAAGAATTAGACATTTATGCTTCAGATCCCTTTGATATAACTTTGAACTCTATCTAAAGGATATCATGTCTCAGCATGATATCCTCTTAGACATTGAGTCTAACAAGGCCAAGTTTTGTCATAGATCCACCAAAAGTAAAAGTATATTTGCATTTTGTTTCCCTGTATTCATGGAGCCAAATAAAGTTATCTAGAGTATACATTCTCAGACACAAATGTAACTGTGACACGCTGCTTAAACGCCTCGCAGGGGAGTCCATGATCTGGTCCCTGCCCACACTCTGTTCTCACTCCTGACTCTCCCATGTGCATCCTGCTCAGCCGCTCCTTTTATCCCAACAGACCACATTTAATCACGCCTTTGTGCCATGGTTCTACTCTTCTTTCTGCCCTGAGCTCTTCCCCTTTTCAACAGGACGAGCTATTTTTTATCCTTCAAAACATAGCTCACATTTTTAAAAAAGACTTTATTTATTTATATTTAGAGAGAGAGGAAGGGAGGGAGAAATGGGGAGAGAAACATCCATGTGAGAGAGAAACATCAAGCGGCTGCCTCTCGGTTATACGCTCCAACTGGTATCGGACCTGCAGCCCAGGCATGTGCCCCGACCAGGACTTGAACTGGTAACCTTCACTTTGCCAGGCGATGCCCAGCCAGCTGAGCCACACCAGTCAGCGCAAGATACAGCTCAAATTTTAATGCCTATAAAAAGTCTTCTTGATCCCCACCCCTAGTTAATCACTTTCCTCCTTGACCTTCCCATAGCACAGCACTTAAGTGTGTCTCTTCTGCTAGACCATGAGTCTTTCCCAGTAGACTTCTTGAAAGCAATGGCAATGTTTTATTCACCTTTACATTGACATCCCTCTCACTGTTCCCTCATACTATTGCCTAGCACAATGTTTGGCATAACGCAGCTTTAATGGATACATGGATGCTAAATCAGCATGATCCCTGGTTGTTCCAAAGTGCAACCTGAAGATGACATTCGTGTGGTCAGACAAGAAACCAGCAAATCTGTACAATTTAAACAAAAGACTATATACAATTTATACAACTGAAACAAAAAATTTTACTCAGAGAATAAAAATTGGAAAGCTAAGTGCTTATGGTAAGTATAGAAACTATAGGTAAATCATTGAGAATTTGTATAGGAGACAGTGCTTGGAGAGGAATGAAGCATCCAAGTCCTAAAAAGAGTGAACTACTATGACCAAAATAGTTCATTTTGACATCCATTAAGGCTTCATTTCACCAGTGTATTTCCCTATATGTTCAGGTTGTTTCAGTAACCTATCTTTTTGCAATATGTAATCACAACACTTTATTTTTTTTTTTAAATCTTCTTTCCAGTACAGGTTGATTCAGGTTTACGGTACCTGAAGCTTAGGCAGTTTGGTAGGGGAACACTTTTTATTGTAAGAATATAGTATATAATACATATAACATACAAAATATGTGTTAATTGACTGTTTGTGTTATTGGTAAGGCTTCTAGTCAATAGTAGTCTACTTAACTACTACTAGTCAGTAGTTAAGTTTTGGAGGAGTCAAAAGTTAAACATAGGTTTTCGACAGCTCAATGGGGCCTTGGCACCCTAACACCACCCCACCCCAATGTTGTTCAAAGGTCAACTGTATTTTTTTTAATCTATTTTCTTATTACCATATTTTGCCATGTATAATGCACTCCCACGTTTTTGGTCCAAACTTTCAGAAAAAAAAATCTTTCATTCTAATTTTTTAATTCAATTATTTATTTATTTATATTTAGAAATAAAACCAATTATTGTATTCCAGGGTATTGTTATTGCTTTCTAGAGTTACACTTTTAACACATAAGCATAAATAAAAGAATTAAAAACATTTACATAGGTACAGAATTAGTACTACCCATGTATAAGGCTCATTCTTATTTTTCCCTCAAAAATTTGGGCAAAAACATGTGCATAATACATGGTAAAAATATGGTACTTATGGGTCATAAATTCTTAAAGGTAAGAATAAAAGTCATATAGAGGAAGCTCAAAAACTACATCTAGGTCTTTTGTTTGGAATTTTTTTAGTCTGTACAGTTTTCCACAGGTTATACAATAATTACTACATGGTTTAAAATTATTTACATTTGTAAATTTTTTTCTAAATTTCTACCACTTTCATAACAGTTACAGATGGTAAATTAATGAATAAAAACACACAAATTCACAAATTAAAAGTAGGAGTTATTATGGACTCCAGGTCCAAATAATTTATAAAGAAACTTATCCGGACCTGGCCGGGGTGGCTCAGTTGGTTGAGCACTGTCCCCTACACCAAAAGGCCATGGGTTTGATTCCCATTCAGGGCACGTGCCTGGGTTGTGGGTTCAGTCCCTAGTTGGGGCATGTATAGGAGGCAACCGATCAATGTTTCTCTTTCTCTTTCTCCTTCTTCTCTCTCCAAAATATATACACATTAAAAAAAAAAAACTTTTTAGGAAAAGTTTTCTGGACTTTTCAACATTAGCATGTCTTTCAGTCACTTTTGTTAAACAGAGGAAAAGAGAATTATCCTCAGAGATGACTAATTATTCAGGGAAATGAATCTCTCTAGAGGAATGTTAAGAAGGAAATTACTTAGTATTGGAATTCTAAGTTACTAAAAGGCCACAAAACAGAGAGGAAAAGTGGTCACTGACCAGTCATTGTTTTATCCCTCCATGTGGTCACTTGCAATTCATAATATGGAAAATCTTTTCATAAAGCATCCACTGAAAGATGCAATGCGGTATTAATAAACAGAAATGGATAGAACTGAGATCACCTTATTATATCTTCAGACAAGTTCTGAGCTTCAACTGCACTATGCTCATTACTGAGGATGAAAAAAAATGCGGTTCACCACCCCTAGAAAATATTGCTTAATGACAAGACAGTGCTCTGTTGATACTTAATTTTTCTGCCTTGTCTGTTTGCAAATGTAATAATTGGGCTACAAATATAGCCTCTGTTAGTTTGCATACAAAATTAATCTAGTTATTTGAACAATCCCTGCCTATGCTTTATTGTCTAGAGTGGCAATTTTAACCTTTTTCAGCTCATGGAATACACAAGTTAATTAGTAAAATTCTGTGGCACACCAAAAAAAATATTATATTTTTTCCTGATTGACAAAAAATACAAGTATAATTTTGATTCAATCACACCAGATACTATTGTTGTGTTGGGTATTGTCATTTTTTTATATGATAGTCTAATGAAAAAGAGGTCAGTACCCCTGACTAAATAGTCAAATATTGCATGTTTTTAAAATTCTTGTGGTACTGAAATTCGCTGGTCTGGAGGCTAGGCAGGGGAACTCTACAAGGAGAGTTTTGCTACTGTTCCCATGCTTCACTCAGCCAAGGCAAAGGACTAACCATTAATGAGCGCGTGTTATTTATTCCTCGCAGTTTCCCTGAGAGGTCTGTGTTTCTCATCCAAGCATTATCTAGTTGAGGATCATAAGCTTCAGAGAAAGGAAGTAAATCACTGAAGGTTCCCCAGGGCAGTAGGGAAATGGCTCTAAAACCAGCACTGCTCTCTGAGTTAACAGCTCCTAAATGTCCAACATTCACTTCGGTATCAGCTGCAGAAACTGTTATATCTGAATACCATATTAATAAGCATTTACCTTAAATCAACTCATTTTGTAAATTTGAAATGTTTATCTAAAAAGGAGACTACCATAAGTAAAACTCCAGTATCAACAGTCATAATCAGAAAGTAACTGTAGGAGTCTCCATGGGCAAAATGCTTGTCCTTCAGCTCATCCTGAGCCTATTTCAACCGCACTGTGACTTTCAAAAGGCTCTTCTTTCTGTCTCTGGTGGCCCTAAGAGGTCTTGGTAACCTTTATTTCCCACCCTGCCCCAATCCTTCTCTCTGAGAACTGAAGGCTGCTTATCAAATAAATGTGAAGGCTGTATGTCTCCATGCTTGACCTGAGAGAAGCCCCTTCCCCACCCACCTCCAGGAATATCATACTTCGCCTCTCGTGTATAGTTGATGAGCACACACACTTTGGGAAACTCGAAAACAAGCTGCCTCTTCAAGTTTCCTTAAAAACAAAACAAACAAAAAAAACCCCTGAACCCAAATACTGCTGAGGGGTCAAAATACAAACAGTGCAGTTCTGAGACATCTGAATTGCCCTAGTCATTCAGTATACTTCGGAAAAACACAAAGGGCTAATGTATCCTCTTCAGTAGATAACATTTCTCTTCTAAAGCTCTCCACGGTGACATTTATTTATTTTTAGAGTCCTGTGGCTAGCACACTGGACTGGGACATGATTGATCTATTCATTTGTGTTCTCTTCAGTGTCGAAGGCAATTGCTACAGTTGAATCAATTGTGTCATGAACCAAATGAGCAGTTATAGTCACCAACACGGATGGGTTGATGGTGCCTTGGGCTTTTATTTTGTAGACAATCATCTCTCTCTAGTTCCTTCCAGAATCTGAAAGGAAACATTCTTTGAGGCTGCAATAAATTTTCTTTAGAATAAAACTTGTTAAATGTTGATTCTCGGAATGAAAACCTTTCTGGGTGATGACATTTTGCTTGCTAGATAGAGCCTGTTTGGCTAGGATATGCAGGTCCCTGATTCCTGTTCTATGTGTATCCACCTTTATTAAAGAGCTGTTAGATTGTACCCCAGTGCAATCTACCCTCCAGGACAGCCACGTCTCCAAGTTTCTTGTATTTTGTATAGCATCATTTCTCTTTATTTCCTCATCTTGTTAGGGTTAGACAAAAAGATCCTTTGCAAGTGAAAAGAGAACCAGGAAACAAGGACCCTGAATAAAATATGCCTCCAACATATTTATAGGGAGCTCTCAACCTACAAATGTAATCCAGACAGAAAATATCTATGTTGATTATTTGGATAACTGTGGGGGAGGAAAAAATGTCTTTTTCCTTCTAACTTCCTAGGTTCTCTGGCTAGGGACCTGTGAATTTCACTAACAAAAAACAGATTAACAAGAGGAAAACATACAAATTTATTTGATATAAGTTTTACATGATATGAGAGCCAGAGGCAGAGAAAGGTCGGTTGAGGACCCAGGCACAGGAGAAAATATTGGGCCCCTCAAAAAAAAAGAGACAGACAGGGAAAATGAAAGTACATGTTAACCATATTTTTAAATAAATAAAAAATATTATGTACTATTAATGTTTTATTTCTAATAAAATTTGAATATAATACATGTATTGCACATATGAAGCCAAACTTGGTGTCATTAGAAAAAATTGTAAAGTTGGGGTTTTGTGGGGACCTTCAGAAGTCGGGACCCAGAGCACACGCCCGGTGCGCCCGCCATTAAATCCGCCTCTGAACTGAGTGAGGGCCTTCGTAAGGACATGAAGACCCTGAAAAACAGTTAAATCTGAATGTTTTTGTACTAGGTTTGATGAAGAGTAGAAAGTCATTATAAGATAGAAGTGTGTGAACTAAGCGGTGTAGGCCTGGGGAAACAGCAAGGTTTATTTGTTCACATTCCTCTCCCCGTCTGTCTGTCGGTCTTAGGGACAGGGATGTTCCTTTCCTCTGGGCATAGGAAGGCCTCCTTATACAGGAAGGCCTTAGGGCCCATTTCAGGGGAAGGTCAGAGAGTTCTTCCTGTACCTGCTATTTCTCAATTCTTTCAGGTTAAAATATTCGGTACACCAAGACACCAGTCAAAACCTCATCAATACTAAATAATTTTTTTTTTCTTAAACAAAGATCTACTGAGAGCCTAGTATGCTCTAAAAACTTTTTCTATAAAAACAACAGAATAAATAGTGTTTGGGTTCCTGAGCCAGTTTACTAAAGCCTTTTCACCTAACACAGAGCTAAACCGTACCACAAATTGTGCAAGTCATGTCTTTGAGCCCTGGGAACAGCAGGCCATGTGATAAGAAGGGAGAAAGGAAGGAGAAGCCAAAGAACGATACTTTCTCTGTTTTTGGAACTGGCCAATGATTAGTAAATATTTATTATTTTGGACCAGGAACTATTCTGAGTGTTTTATGTAAAGTAACTCATTTAAAGAGCTCTTTTTGGGCTTGTTTTGTCACTCATCTTCCTTCTAAACCCCTTCTTGATTCTTCGAAGTGCTCTATGTGCACCCACCTTTATTAAAGAGCTGTTAGATTGTACCCCAGTGCAATTTACCCTTTGACGCTCCAGGGTGTTACATGCGGTAAAATCCTTTCTTCTCCATCCCCTACTCATCAAAATTCCCATTACTTTGGTACAGCTTATTTTAAGTGCTGGGAAGAACCTTTCAAGAGATGCTTTTATTTGCAAAGAAGATACGTCATAAACCAAATTTATTCCTGGTGATGTATCAGGCAAGTCGGCCTGGCAGTGAGGAACAGGCATGCATGCAGGGGTTCCGAATTACTTGGTGGAAGGGCTGGCCCTCGTGAGAGACAGTCTGAAGCGGCCCCACCTCGGAGCTGTTTCTGTCTTAAAAGCATCTTCTCTTCTCCACTTCTGAACAGGAGAAAAACATAGGGGAAAAATACCAGCAAAGATAAACTAACCCACTCAGCTTCTCTTAAATTTGATAGAACATACCAAAGCAGGGGCAGGGAAAGCGATGCTGTGAAAAGAAAGGGAGTCCTCTCTGGGTCCAGGATTTTTACTGTTGTTAACGTGCTAACACCTGTATCTGCCAATCACTGGCTGACCCATGGGAACATTAATCTACGTTTACCCCACTCAGGCAAGCGCTGAGTATAAAAGTAAATCTCAAAATTATTATCCAGAACTCTTAACGCATGATGATTTTTTTTTAACTCAGTTTTTAGTGAGGAGGGTGGACTAAAGCCTTCCAAGGCAAAAGATGCTGGTTCTTCTAAGTTATTTTTGGGGTGTGATCTTTTTTATCATTCCTAGCTTCTAATCAGAAGGCTAAGACACTAATAGTCTTTTTCGTCTCCAAATTAATAATGCAGATGTCTAAAGCAATGACATTATTCCAACTCAATTTTCATTTTTATTACAGTAAAACTGCTTTATATACTTTTCTAAAGAATTTTAAAAATAGAAGTTCTGGAAAAAAACTAAAAAAACTAAATAAATAAATGCAAGAATTATGATTAATCGTTCCTGATAAGTAAAAGGGATATTTATGCCTCTTATTTATTTTTGTTTTTTCTAATGTACTGATTATCAAATTATATATAATGAAATATCAGTTCATAATAGAAACTCTGATCAATAATTACAAAGTTTAGTTTCAGAGGTTCTTCTTATTAAGTAGGCCATAAAGCTAGGCCTTTGGTCTGGTCAGGTTATGCAACCATTCCTTTATCTTTTGTGATTCATGTCACAATTACAGTTAATGGTTTGTGTTGATGTTTATATAAGGCCTTTCTTCCCTGTTTGACTGTGGGCCACCTGGGGAACTTTCTGTCCTGTTCACCATTACATTTTCACTGCCAGTATGATTATAACCATAGGCACACAATAGGCCTCATCAATACAACTATCACACATTGAGTAAACAAATGATATTACCAGGCACCTGAGATAAGTTCACAGTGATAGCTGAACAATGAATTTGGCAAAAGTTCCTTGGCAGTGAAAGTCCAAGCAAAACATACTGGGCTTTTTGTTCTAAGTGACTATAGCATGCACAAGAAGAGACAATTTTCCTAGAACAGAACTCAAGAGACACAAAGTAACAGAAATGAGCACATCTATGTTTTTGCAGAGCAACCAAATGCTACTTGGATGAATTATTTCACAAACACTCCCAAAAGTTAACATTGCATTTAACCAACAAGAATGTTTTTTATAGATAGCAGACTACATGGCCCAAGTACATTGATATCAGTTAAGACAGAATATAGTTTGGTGTTTAATTGTTCAAATTTTGGAGTCAGAAAGATCTGATTTTTATGCTGGCTGTATTGTATACAAGCTGTGTGATCTGGGCAATTTAGTCACTCTCTCTTGAGCCTCGGCTTTCAATCTGTAAAATGTAACACTAATCCCTATTCATTAATGTGTAGTGTGAGGTCAATGAAATACTTTATGTAGTCCTCTGACAAAAAGTATAGCCTGGATAAATGAAAGAGGTATTATTCGCTAACAATATGAAGCAAAACTGGAGGGATCTAAAAGAATCGATAGTGACCACAACAATAAAGTGGCTTCTCCCAACCTCAGGGGCTTCAGTAAGCATTATGAAGCAACTGATCTTAATCAGTTCCTGACTGGAATTTCCTAGTAAGTGTGGGAGATCAAGAAATTTGATGGCGATGGTTAGAGGGAGAGTCATTTTTAGATACCGGATAGTAGGGAGCAAATGTCTTCTTCAACGAAAGATTTCAACTCATATTCTGACCCAGACAGAATTTCCACTCAATTGTTCAGAGGGCTGATAGCAACAATGTTTGTGAATATAATCAAACTCTTTTATCAGAAATTTAAATAAATACTGATTGAGGTTCCCAAGGTCCATAGCACATAAAAAGAAAGGACGGCACAGCAGGATGTCATCCCGGATGGCTGAGTGAGTCGGGAAAAAGCTGTAGCCCCCGAGGTCCTGAAGGAACAATGGTACATTTCGATTCTGCCTAAGCGTTCTGTTAAAATGTCACAAACTGCCTACCCACACAACTCTTTGAGTTCAGGTTTAATGGTCACCAAAACCTTTGACTTCAAACAACCAATAGATCGGATAGTGTCTTAGGATGACTACTGTTACAAGAAACGATGAGGTCAACATCGTAGAGGAGTGCTTATCTCCGTTTTTTATAGCAGAAAAGGGTTTATTCTAATCACTTCTTAGTCATTAAAATGAAATGACTCTATGACATAGATTTTATTCCTACCTGTATTCTCAGTGTTATGAACTAAAGAATTATAGTGATAATAAAAGAATACATGTTTCTGAAACTTGCAAAAAGATTATTGAAGAAAGTTGACATAGGTCAAAACACTGATTGATCTACAAGTTTGAAGGTGAAAACAAATCACACCTTGATTCCATCTAGGCTTTCCTCATTAGAGTAAATAGTTAAGCAATTTTATTTCCTATCTTGCAATTAAGACAGAAAATTAAAAATTCTAAAGCCTAGAGATTTTTTCCTAGGGCTCTTCTTTAGATGTAAATAATTGATTAGATTATGTAGAGCTTATGCTGTCTGATTCAGTAGCCGCCAGCCATATATGGCTATCTAAATTAAAATTTAATTTAAATGTCAGTTTCTGAACACTTCAGTGTGTGGCTAGTGGCTACCACATTGAAAAGTGCAGAAACAGAATATTTCAGTCACTGCAGAAGATTTGATGGGACCGCACTGTTCTAGAATGACTAAAATTACTGGCTGCTACTTTGAGATGGTTCCTAGAACCTTACAAAATACCAAGATCATTCATTCTAAGGTGGTAGGGTTGAGGGAAGTAATTTGTCCAACTATTAGAGGAAATTTATACTTTTGTAATTCCTCTTGTAAATGTCATGCTGTAAGTAATTCTGTCCTGCCAGCTAAGAACAGCTTCTCATTCCAAAAATAATGCTGTGTTACCAGGGTTTTTACTAAGCACTGGTTTTCTCATTAAACCGACACAATAATACCTTCCATGAGGAAGGTTTTTTTTTTTCAAAATGCAGATGAGGAAAACAAAGCTCAGAGTGATGAATTTACTTGTCCCAAAACACTCAGTTGGTAAGACGATAATAGGAATTTAAACCCTATATTGTCTAACTTCAAAGCCCTATGCACTGCTCACCATACTCCACAGCCTTTCTGTTAGAGAAAATTGTAATAGTGCTTCCTGTGTATGAGCCACTTTAGGTTATTGACCCAGTCTCTCACACTCAGCAACTGTGTGACTTTGAGCAAACAATTTAACATCTTCATGCTTCAGCTTACTCATCTGGAAAATGGGAATGATAACAATAGTAGCAACCTTAAAGGACTGTGAAAATTACATAAGCATATGTGAAACATTTGGTACAGCGCCAGTACCTAATAAGAACTCAGTAAATGTTTGCTATTTTTCTCTATTTCTAAAAGATTGAGAAAAACTTTTAGTAATTTCAATTGCTAATTATTTATAACCAGGTCTGGGAACTTTTAAAATAGTATCAGTTTTTTAAGATACCAAACAAAGCGATTGGATGACCAAACCTTCCCTCATCTCCAACCCTAAAAGATGGCTGGATTCAGCCAGTCTACTGAAGTATTGCGAAAGGAGAAACTTCTCCAAAAAGCCCGAAGACAATATCAGAAAATGTTCAAAGCTCAGGAAGTTTGGCCAAAGCCTAGACAGTCTATTTCCACTTGAATTTCTTTTTGGAGAATGCAAGAAAATGACAGAGGATTGGGAACACGGAGTGGAAAGAATATTATCAGATAAGGGGCCAGGTGCTATCAAATGCACATCTTACTTAGACTCATTAATTTTGCAGTCCTGAATCTCAGAAGATTCTAGAAAAGCCTTTCTCACTGGCTCCTAGGAGACAAGATTCAGAACTCATAAACCTAGGGAACTTGATGGGTTTCCAGGGCAATATCTTTCATGAGTTGGGGCAGGAAAACAGAATGTCAAAGCTAAGAATCCCTTTACCATTCAAGACAGAAGCTCTGCATTTTATCCCTGGAAATAAGGTTGAAACAAACTATGCCTGCTGGTGCACGGTTCTAACAACCACGGCCTCATACACAGACATACACACATACACACAGACATACACACACACACACACACAGAGACAGAGACAACAGCAATCGCCTAAGCTTCAAGGAAGAGGGTTCTGCACTGTTCATTTAACTAGAAATAGAAAACAAATCAAATTTCAATAGCAGGAAAACAAACAACCACCAAAAAATTCCGACACACACACAACAAAATAAATATCTGGGCCTCTCCTTTCCTTCTCCTCAGATGTATTACAGCGGCATCCTTCGGGAGTCTGCCCAACTCCTAGAATAATTCTGGGGAGAGATGAGGGGCGGATTTCAGGCCCAGTGGAAATGGTATAATCCCGCACAGGAGGCTGGTGGAGCAGAGGGAGAATTTCCGAAAGCTGGAATCTTTTGGAAAACTCTAAAGCAGCATTTTATTTTCACATAGAGCTAGTCTTCATCATACTATCCCTTCTGCAGACCTAGGCGTTGCAGGCAGGAGGACAGAAAGACAGGATCAAAAACATCAGCACAAAGGAACCATCTGTTATTACAGAGTCACATTTAATTTATTATTGTCAGATAGGATTTAGGAATAAAAATCCAAATTACATTTCCTCCTTATTGCCTTTCCAGTTTTCTCCAAAATGCTATTATTTTTAAAAATTAAGACTATTTCTACTTCTTTCTTTCTAAATTGCCCTGTCTTTTATTTGTAAAAGAAAACAAGAATAACTTTCTCAATACTTGTTACATTCTAGGTAGTATGCAAGCCACTTAAGCATGATTTCATTTCATCCTCACAGCTCTTGAGCAGGATTGCAAGTGACAGACCAGCACTACAAACCCACATCTCTCCACCCTTTAACCGGGATACTGTTTTGCCCTGCGTGTAGTGTGTGATTCATTAGTGAAAGTGCACCACCCCCACTCCGGCCCAGATTACTAGCCACACTGAGGACCTCCACTATAAAGAAACGAAAGTTTGCTTCTGAAGATTTTCCTTTTGAACTCTTTGTCAGCGTGGGGTCCCTCCCTATCATTTTCAGTTCAAACGTGACTCGCATCACCTTCACACACACACGCACACAAGCACACTCACACACTTTGATGTCGGTCTCCACCTTAAATTCCTTGATAGGATGCAGCTGCCTCTACACAAATGCCTACAGAAGGATAAATGGCAGGAGGGAAGTCTCACATTTTCTATTGTGTGAGCCTGTACAGTTGTTGTGTGGCTTCACCTAAAGTTGGGGTTACTAAAAGAAATTATAGAATTCAAGATAAAATAATTTTACACTGAATGTTAAACATAACTTTTTGTATATCTAGGCCAGAGGTTGGCAAGCTTTTTCTGTAAATGGCCATATACTAGAGAGTTCAGGTTTTGAATAGTTTGTCTCTCTTACAACAATTCAATTCTGCCGTTGTAGGGAAAACCACTATAGACAATAGGTAGACAGATAGACTTGGCTGTGTTCCAATAAAGCTATTTACAAAAATAGGCATTAGGCTGTACTTGGCCTGTGGGTTAAAGGTTGCGTACCCCCGGTCTAGACCAGCGCTGTCCCACAGAAAGGTAATGGAAACCACAAACATTATTTAAAATTTTTTAGCAACCACATTTTTTAAAAAGTAAAAAGAAATGGGTGAAAGTAATTTTAATAATATATTTTATTTAACCCAATATAATCAAAATAACATTTCAACATGTAATTAACATTACAATTATTAATAAAATATCTTAAATTCTTTCTTTGTGCTTCTCTGGGGTCTGATGTGCATTATACACTTACAGCACACTCTAATGCAGACTAGACATATTTTAAGTGCTCACTAGTTCATGCAGGTAGTAGCTGCTGCATTGAGTAGAGCAGCCCTAGACTCTTTGCAGGTATCTCTAGTTCCTCTTCTGTTTCCCGTCTCCTTATGTCTACGCATGTGCATACCCATCCTCTACCTGCAGGATCATTATTCCTTCTCCTGGGTGTCAGCTATTCCGCACAGAAGAGCCCTCAGAAACTGCCTGTGGCTGCCAATGATGACCTTTCTCACTCCAAGTCCCATAGGAGTGTGCCTGTGGGATGTGTTTGGTGATATCTGTCTTCGACCGTTCAGGCTGCTAAACAAAAGTGCCATATATCATATGACATAAACAACAAATGCTTCTTTTTCACAGTCTGGGAGACTGAGAAGTCCAAGACAAAGTGCCTACTGATTTGGTGTCTGATGAGGGCCAGCTTGTTGATTCATAGGCTGCCACCTTCTTAATGTCCTCGCATGGCGGAGGGGGTGGGAGCTCTCTGGGCTCTCTTTTGTAAGGGCACTAATCCCGTTCATGAGGATTCCGCCCTCATGGCCTAATCACCTCCTGAAGGTTCCTACCTCCTCACACCATGAACGTATACATTTGGTGGGGAGCAAACATTCAGTCTATAGTGGCATCCCACTGATTGCAGAGCATGATCCAGCAACCCAACTTCTGAAGGGCAGCCAAAATATGTGTACACACTTCAAGTGCGTACCACTTGAGGTTTTCCCACCAGATAGTTCTAGACCCTCCTCTTTATTTTTTTTTTTGTCCAATTATCAAGACAGTAACTACTGGATTTGAAATGTTTTTGTCTCTGTCTCTCTCTTTGTCTGCCTTGGTGTTACCGTGTCTCTGCACTTTTGTGTCTCTATCTCTCTCTCTCTCCCCACCCAACACACACACACACACAAAGGGAAAATATTAGTTCTTGAAGACAGTGCCATCTAGTAAATTTGTAAGGAGGAAGAGAAACCTCTTTTTCCCTGTTTGTCCCATAATTTGCAATACTGCCTCACTTACTTTGGATCAACACTTCATAATAGCTTAAAGAGTAGTATTAGTTTACTTCCTTCATCTTTTTACCTCCGGGTTTCCAGTTTTATCACCTTAGGCCTGCCAGAAATAAGAAGTGGATAAGAAACTGAGCCACTTATTTCTCATGGCCATACTTCTAGTTACCAAAGACAGGTCTGAAAGTTTGTAGAGGCCCAGCTGAATTCTTAGGCCAGGGCTCTGTTGGTTTGAATGAGATCAAACTGCTGTAAGAGAGGCCCAACACTACAGCAGCTTAAATAATACGGAGGTATTTCTCTGTCATGCAGCCATTAGGAAGAGGGTGGTCCAGGTCAGCAAGGTAGCTGGTGGGTTTTTCCATCCCCCTGGGGCATGCCCTCACCTGTACTGTTGAAGACCCTTAGCTACCAAGCCAGTCTCTATAGCTGGAAAGTCAATGAGAATATGGACAAGGCAAAACAAATGTCTTAAAACTCAAGCCTAGAAGCAATACATGTCATTTTCACTCATATTCTACTGAGGAGTTTAGTCTCAGAGGGCAACCATGCACCAAGGAAGGAAAGAAGAATGAATTTAGAGGGTAAATAATAGTCTCCTTCAAGGCCGACTGGCCTGTGGGTGTGAGGATCATTCTTCTAATTTCAAGTTCATTATCTTGTATAGTGATTTTAACAGTTTTATGGGATCAAAAATGTTATTTTCATTTTACGGCGAGGAAATTGAGGCAGTGGGTTATATAACTTTCATAGACTTGTTCCTTGTTATAGCACATTCTTCCTTTTGTTATGTTTATTTGGGATATATTCTCAACTAGATCATAAAATTGTGCCACAGACATTTCAAAATTCAACATCTAAACAGCAATTACTTAACAGAATTTTGCTAGTTAAATGACTGAATTAATGGTGAACATATATTTATGTACTAATGATAGAAACTAACAGAAGCAGACTTCTAACTGTATAGATAAGTTATTTTAATAAGAACTAATAGTTTAAAATTCAGGTATTCAAGGCAGCTATTAAGGGCTATCAGAGATGGCTACTAATTTCTTCTATAATGCTGAATCATGGGCTCTTATTTATTTAATTGGTCCATTACAAAAGCACTTACAAAA
Organism: Mormoops blainvillei; assembly: GCA_004026545.1. Classification (NCBI taxonomy): domain Eukaryota; kingdom Metazoa; phylum Chordata; class Mammalia; order Chiroptera; family Mormoopidae; genus Mormoops; species Mormoops blainvillei. The sequence continues at coordinate 90,829 of PVJD01005294.1, read as the reverse complement.
AACACAAACTACTTAAAGAAGTCAACTTTTTAAAGGTTCAATCGAAAGGTTTATACACTTAAAAACCAGTTGATAAGAAGGTAAAGCATTCTCTAGGTAAGATTGGTCCTTACGTTAGAACAAGAAAAGGAAGAAAACACTTAACAGAGTAAATTTCATGATAGATTCTTTATATAATTTTCACAAAACCCTATTAGGTAGCCAGTGTGGCTAATTCAGTTGGAGCATCGTAAACCAAAAGGTCTCAGGTTGGCTTCCTCGTCAGGGCACATGCCTTGGTTGAGGGTTTGGTTCCCTACTGGGGAGCACGCAAGGGGCAGCTGATTGCTGTTTCTCTCTCACATTGATGTTTGTCTCTCTTTCACTCTCCCTCCATTCCCTTCTCTCTAAAGTCAATAACCATGTCCTTGGGTGAGAATTAAAAAAAAAAACCCCTATTAAGTATAGAATATATCATTATTTACAAATTCGGAGGGAGGTTATTAGGAGGAAAAATGTTTCCTCTGCCATCTTAGCTTCAGTGCATGATAGCCTGTGACTGAAACTGACAAAAGACAGATTAGCAGGAGAAAAGATGTGCAGTTTTTATTAATGCTTACATGTACAGGAGTTTACAAAAAATAAGTGAAACTTAAAGAAGCAGTTATAATTAGGGGTTTTTATATTCTTCTTAAATAAGGGAGAGCATTTTGGCTCCAAGAGATGATAACTTGTGGGGAAATGAATAGCAACTATGTGGGAGAAACTAATGGAAGCTGAGGGCTATTTTAGGAAGGCCTGTGTATGTAAGCTCGACTTGCCTATCTCTGGCGAGAGCAGTTGCTCCTCTTTTCCTAATGGGGGAAGTAGGGCATCTTCCTCAGAGGGAAATTTATTTCCTGCTTTTAGGTAACGAGAGGTGGGCAGAACTCTTCCAGCATCTGTTGATTTCCAAATGCCTTCACTTCAAAAAAACCTTTACGCCAAAGTGGTATATTTTGGGGTGGCATATTCTAATCCTCTTCAAGGTTCAAAGATATTAAATACTTTTCTAGGTTTACTCAGGTAGTGAGTGGAGGACTCTGGGATTTAAATCCACCTCTGCAAGCCCAAGTGCCCATCAGTAGATGAGTGGATAAAAAAGCTGTGGTACATTTCCACAGTGGAATGCTACTTGGCTGTTAAAAAAATGGCAGTCTCCTCTTTTGGGACAGCATAGGTGGATCTGGAGAGTATTATGAAGTGAAATAAGCCAGTCAGAGAAAGACAAATACCATATGATTTCACTTATACGTGGAATCTAATGAACAAACTGAACTAACAAAGTGGAGACAGACTGACAGCTGTCAGAGGGGTGGGGGTTGGGCACTTGATGAGAAAGATGAAGGGATTAAGGAAAAAAAAGAAGACTCAAGGACACAGACAACAGTATAGTGAGAGAAGGGGGATGGGGGGAGGTAGAAGAGGGTGAAGGGAGGATAAATGGTGATAGAAGGAGACTTTATTTGGGGTGGTGAACATACAATATACAAATAATGTACTATAGAATTGTACATGTGAAATATTAACCAATGTCACCCCAATAAATTCAATAAAAATCAATCAACCAATCTACCTACCTCTGCTAGGCTCCAAATCATCTCCTTGTTTTAAAAAGATTTTGTTTATTTATTTTTAGAAAGAGGGGGAAGGAGGGAGAGAGAGGGCTAGAAACACTGACTTGAGAAACATTGATTGGTTACCACTGATATGTGCCCCAAGCAGGGACTGAACCTGAAACCCAGGCATGTGCCCTGACCGCAAATTGAACCTGCGACCTTTCGGTTTGCTGTACGACGCCCAACTAACTGAACCACACCAGTCAGGGCTAAAAGCATCTGCTTTTTAAATGTAAACATTCAGAAAAACAGCCTGGTTTATTTATTTTATGTAAGATTATTGAAATAATCGTTTTATCCGAAATAGCGCCTGTCATTTTTTACTATCACGTACTGGTTCAAAGTGCTTTTATGAATTAGCTCATTTGATCCTTTAGGTAGTAGAAAGGCAGGATTCGCTAAACTGGTTTTACATGTGAAGAAAGTAAGTAACAAAGAATTGAATGACTTGACCAGGGCCAAGCAACCAGGTAGTAACTAACACTGTCAGTCTTGTCTCGGTCTTTGCTGAATCCCTGCTTTGGGCTGTTTCATTATTGCCTCTTCCTTAACTTCCCAGCCAATGAATTTTAAAGAGACTGTTTCTTTTAAACACAGACTTCTGGGGCATAGCCTCCCAGGGTAGGAAGAAAGTCACTGTTCTGAAATCCTGTGACCTGGGTGTGAGTTCACCTTCAGCTATGTGGGGTGATAGGACCTGCCTTGTGGAATGAATGGGAAGGAAGATAAGGCAGTTAGAGAGTAATATTGGACCTCCATTTCACTGACCACAGGATTCTGTGTGGAAGGACCTCCGGCAGAAAAACCGGCTTTACTCTTTCAACCTGGATTGTTTATGCCCTGGGCAGAAGGAGTGATGTATCTGATGGGGGCTTTCGGGAGCAAGAACTGGACAGAACTCATCAGTCCAGGGCTGCGTTCTGCTTTGCTGTGGGTCCAGCGGGGCCCGAGTCTGTGGCGTGACCTCTGTGTTAGAGATGAAGTCCACTGCAAACCCAAAGCCATGTTCTCCAGCCCAGCTTATCTGTAGGAAAGGTGGTGTTTTGATTTCCGTTTGCCTTCCTCCTTTCAACTGATTCTCAACTAAGGCAGGGAAAATAGATTTTTAGAAACGAGCAAATAAATAGATCCCTTTGTTTTCCTTGTTCATAGAAGAAGGTGTCTTAAATTTGCTGAATTATTGTAACTCAGCAAAGTTAGAAATAGTTTTTAACTTGTAGGTGTGAAAAGTGCTTTTATGTCATTATAAATCTAAATGAGTATCGCTTTCCCACAAAAATCACAGTGTTTGTTATTGGTGGTTCTAGTGAAATTTTTTAAGTATTTCAGAAACTTCAAAATGTCATAAGAGCAAACTGAATAAAAAAAAACACTTGAAGAAGTGGAATAATAATTATTATGCTAATAAATATCACTAAAGTTAGGAAAATGGAAGTAGAATACTTCTCTACCTTTTAAATTAGAGCCATTAAAGTAATTAGCAGTAGGAATGTGCTAGGGTTCCCCTCTAGCTAATTTTTGATACAGGAAAGCTATAGGTCACTCTGACTTTCAAAAATTATTCTTTGAACTTGTTATAGCTTTTATTACTGAGGCTGGGAACTCTTTCACCCCAAGGAATCAGTGCGTCAACTCGCAGCAAGAACAGACTGATGAATCCTGCCCATTCCCCTTCCTCCTCTGGCGTCTCATGCACTCCTCTCCTCTGCCTTTTCTTCTACTCCAGCTCTTCCTTGCTGACTCTTCTGTGAATTCCTTAAATGTTGGAGCTCCTGGCCCTCCTGTTGTCATCTCACCATTTCCCCGGGCATCCTCATCTACAATACCTGCATTGAGGACTTCTTATTCCATATTTGCCTCCCCTCTGCAAAAAAAATATTCTCCTGAAACTGCACATTCAAATTCCTAACTGCTGGAAGTACCCCAGCTACTTCAAAAACAACATGTCTAGAACTCGGCTCATTTTAAACACTTCTCCCAAATTGATTTCACATAAAAGTCAGCTTCTCTTGAAAAATAAGAAAACCTGATGATTCCGAACCCATGTGACAATGGCTGGCTGGAGGCCAGGAGTAGGGACCTCCTTCAAACGAAGCGTGTGGTCTCCTATTGCTGACAGTCCCTACCACTCCCGAGGTCCTGTACCTGGCTGACCTCGTACAAGACGTGCTTTGCCTGGCAACAGTAGATGCTTGAGTTTGTGACCCTGATCTAGGCCATACTAGACCATCTACTGAATTAAGAAATGAATTAAAGAAACAAATAGCATCGCTCTTTTCTATTCAGGCTGGAATTAACTGATTTTATTGAATCCTGGCTTCACCAGTTACTAAACTGGTTGCGACTTTGCCTAAGTCACTTAACCTCTCTGTGCCTCAGTGACTTCATCTATGAAATCGTGATAATAATACTAGCTACCTCACAGGTTTGTTGTGAGAGTTAAATGCGCTAAAACATGCAGGCAGCTTAGAACAATGCCCAACACATAGCAAGCCACAGAGTTCACTGTCTCCGCTCCTACTGTTGCTGCTCTCTTCGGGATTTTTGAAACGTATTTTTCAAAACCGTTTCTAAAAGAGATTGCCTCAAAGAATTTTAGAAAATTGGTTTAATCTGGTTTGTGACCTGTAAGGAATATCTTGATTGTGTGAAGCTATGTAACTGCATTTTCTTTTTTATTAGTAAAAAATGACATGTCTGGAGTTAAATAGAGGTTCAGTTTGACAACTGAAAGCAGAGAGAATGATAGGTCCAAACTGAACTAACAAACACTTAATACCAACACATTTGATGACTTGACTAGAGGTTTTCTTTATACACAATCCATGCCCAGCCAAAGGTGGAAGTCATTGTTTGAATGGTTTTATATTTCCATATGTATTTCCTACATGACCTTGAACAACTGGGCCAAAATTTCTTCCATATGGCCGCTCTCTTGCCAGGAATGCTGTCCTGTTCTTGTCACACAGCCAAGTTCTAACTTCTTCAAGATTTGTTTTCAGTGTCACTTCTGTGACATCTCTTCTGATACCCTCTTCTCTATAATTAGCACTTACATTGAGTTGTAACTGCTTATTTACATGTCTGTTTTTCTAGGAGTGAATTCCTTGAATACTGAGTCATCTTATGCATTTAACTAGAAAAGATATAATTACAGGCTCAGGCTCTGATGCCAGGCTGCCTGTAATCATATCCCGACTCTGCCATTTACAGGCTGTGTGGCCTAGGGACAGGTCCTGGAGCACCTCTCTGAACCTCAACTCCTCATCTACAACAGGAGAATAATAAGAGTATCTCACAGGGTCGCTGTGAGAATTAAATCAGCTAATATTTGTAAAACTTTACAGAACAGTTTCTGGCACACAGAAGACATTTAATAAATGTTAGTGATTATTATTGTTGTTGCTCTGGACTTGACTTTTAAAGTTTTATTTCCATATTTTATTTCTAACTGCCTTTGACTGCTCATATTTACTCCGCTTTAATAAATGTGATACATCCCATAAACAAAATGAAAAATAAAAATCACATGATCATACCAATAGATGCAGAAAAAGCATTTGATAAAATCTGGCACCCATTTATGATAAAATGTCTCAGTAAAGTGGGAATAGAGGGAGCATACCTCAACATAATAAAGGCCATATGTGAACAACCTATAGGCAATATCGTACATCATACTCAATGGGCAAAAACTAAAGGTGTTTCTTCTAAGATCAGGAACAAGACAGGGATGTCCACTTTCACCAGCCTTCCTCAACATAGTACTGAAAATCCTAGCCACAGTTATCAGACAAGAGGAAAAAATAAGGGGTATCCAAATTAGAAAGAAGTAAAACTGTCATTACTCTCGGGCAACATGATATCATAAATAGAAAACCTTATAGACACCACCAAAAAACTACAAGACCTAATAAATGAATTTGGCAAAGTAGTAGGATACAAAATCAATGCTCAAATCAATGGCATTTCTGTACACTAATAAAAACTATCAGAAAGAGAAACTAAGAAAACAGCCCCATTTACTATTACAACAACAAAAAAATGAGGTACCTAGGAATAAATTTAACCAAAGAGGTAAAAGACCTGTATTTGGAAAACTAGAGGACACTGAAGAAAGCAATCGAGGAAGATACAAGTAAGTGGAAGAATATCCTGTGTTCATGGACTAGAAGAATTAACATCATTAAAATGTCCAAACTACGCAAAGAATCTACAGATTCAACACAATTCCTATTAACAATACCAAGGGCATATTTCAGAGATCTAGAATAAATATTCCAAAAATTTATGTGGAACCAAAAAAAGACCCTGAATAGCCTCAGCAGTCTTGAGAAAGAACAACAAAGTTGGAGGAATCACACTTGATATCAAACTATACTATAAGGTCACAGTAAACAAAACAGCCTGATAATGGCATAAGAACAGGCATGTAGATCAATGGCACAGAATGGAGAGCCCAGAAATAAACCCAAGCCTTTATGGTCAATCAATATTTGACAAAGGAGACAAGAGCATACAGCGGAGTAAAGTCAGTCACTTTAATAAATGGAGCTGGGAGAACTGGACTAGTACTTGCAAAAAAAATGAGACTAGACCACCAACTTATACTATACACTAGAATAAATTCAAAATGGATAAAAGACTTAAATATAAGTCATCAAACCATAAAAATCATGAAGGAAAACAGGCAGAAAAATTTCAGGTATCTTGCATAGCAATATTTTTGCCAATAGATCCCCTAGAGCAAGGGAAAAAAAGGAAAAACATAAACTAATGGAAATACATCAAATTAAAAAGCTTCTGCACACTAAAGAAACCACCAGCAAAATGAAAAGAGAACCCACCGTATGGGAGAACATATTTACCAATGATACATCAGACGAGGGATAAAACTCCAAAACATATGAGCATAAAGAACTCATACAATTCAATACCAGGAAGAAAAGAAATCCAATTATTTAAAAAATGGGTAAAGGACCTGAATAGACACTTCTCTGAGGAGGATGTGCAGATGGCCCACTGACATATGAAAAAATGCTCAACATCATTAGCAATGAGAGAGATGCAAATTAAAACCACCATGAGATATCACTTCACCTGCCAGAATTACCATCATTAATAAGTCAACAAACAACAAGTGCTGGAGAGGATGTAGAGAAAAGGGAACCCCAGTGCACTGTTGATGGGAATATAGACTGGTGCAACCACCCTGGGAAACAGTATGGAATTTCCTCACAAAATTAAAAATGGAACTACCTTTTGACCCAGCAATTCTACTTCTGGGCATGTATCCAAAGAATCCTGAAACACAAATTCATAAGAATATATATGCACCCTTATGTTCATAGCAGCGTTATTTATAATAGCCAAGATTTGGAAGCAGTGTACGTGATGAGTGGATAAAAATCTGTGGTACATTTACACAACTGAATACTATGCAACAGTAAAAAACAAGGAATTCTTACCTTTCGCAACAGCATGGTTGGAACTAGACACTGTTTTGCTAAATGAAATAAGCCAGTCAATAAAAGACTAATACCATAAGATCTCACTTACAGCTGGATCTAAGGAACAAAACAAACTAATGAGCAAAATAGAATCAGGGCACGGAAACAAGGACCAGACTGACAGCTGTAAGAGGGGAGGGGGGAGGGGGTGCTGGTTGAAGGAAGGTGAAGGGATTAGACAAAGAACATATATGTGTCACCCATGGACATGAACAACAATAGATTGACTGTGGGAAAGGGACCAAAAGGGGATAAATTGGGACAACTGTACTAGCATAAACATTTAAAAAATATTTAGTCTATTACAACTGATGACAAATCTAATTTTATCATTCTTCACTTCTTCAAATTTAAGAGCTAATCTTTCAAAATATGAATCAAAATTTGATCTGTAAAGATAGAACATTGAGAAATGAAATATATTGAATGTCTAGTATCAGTAAAAGGTACATAAGTTTAAAAAAAAACAAACCTAATCTTGTAACTCCTCCCCACTTCCTGATAAACCCCTCCTGGATAAATAAATTGATTCCCTTTATTTTTCTGTACTCTACTCTCATTGCATTCTGCCTCCATTACAGTGTATTTAATACATATTTGTTTGCATTTAATTATTACATTGTAGGTGAATGGCATGTAGAAATAAAAATCTGGGTCCTGGGCATGGTTATTGCTGCTGGAATACCACTGCTTCTAGGCCCTCTCAATGGACAGAACTAGGAAATATACGTATATATGTGAACCGACATATGCACACTTCCATCTCCCCGTAAACATGAATTCATACGAATATCTCTGGCCCCAGTGCAGTACCACAGGGCTCATTTTAGCCTTCTCTCCTTGCTTATTTGTGACTTTTTCTCTGATAATGGGAGACCTGGCTCCCATTATCTACATTATTTATTTATTTGCTTGACCTTAGTATTATCAGTTGAATTGTGCCCTCCCAAAATTTATGTGTTGAAGTCCTACTCTCCAGTCCCACATAATGTGATCTCATTTAGGGATAGTTTTTACAGAGGCAAGGGGTAAGCAAGTGAAAATGAGGTCATTAAGGTTGGTCTTAATCCATTACGATGAGTTTCCTTATAAAAACAGGAAATTTGAACACAGACTCATATATGGAGGGAAGGTAATATAAAGATACAGAAAGAAGATAGGTATCTATAAGCCAGACAGAAAGATCTGGTGCAGATCTTTCTCTCACACCCCTCGGAAGGGGCTAACTCTACTAGCACCTTGATTTCAGACTGCTGGTTGCCAGAACCGAGACAATAAATTTCTGTTGCTTAAGCCACCCAATCTGGTACCTTTTTATGGCAGCTTTAACAAAATAAAACAGATGTCATAGTACACAGGTAAATTAGTTCATAATCCCTATTACTTACCTGTATGAGAAACACATTTACTAAATAAAGTACAGTGTTTATGAATAGCTCTTTTGGCCTTCATCCTTATAATTTTTAGTCAAAACACTGATTTCCAAAGTCATTTCTTTTTTTACCTACCCCGTCAACGAGGTTATATTATATATTTGTAGTGCAACTAATTTGTCACAGTCTGCACTCCAACCTAGGATCCCTCAACATCCCAGTAGATTTTTTAAAATTTGAATACAGCAAATGGATTTTGACAAATTGATGAAGTGTATAGGTAGCCACTATCTATAGAGTATAGAATAGTTCCATTAACCAAAAAAAAACTCCTCCCTCTGCAGGGCCTTTGAAGTCAACTCTTTATTCCCCCTGAAACCCTGGCAACCACTGATATGTTTTTCATTCCTGTAATTTTGCCTTTTTGATATGTCATGTAAATGGAATTATACAATATGTAGCCTTTTGAATGTGGCCTCTTTAGCTAAGCAAAAACGCATTTTGAGATCCATCCATGCTGTTCAGTGAATCAGTAGCTTTAAAATCATATTTCTGAGTAGTATGTCATTGGGACATTTTTTATCCATTCACCTGTGGAAAGACATCTTTGCTTCTGGTTTTTGGTAATTGGAATAAAGTTGTTACAAATGTTCGCCTCCAGGTGTGTGTGTGTGTGTGTGTGTGTGTGTGTGTGAACATAAGTTTTTAATTTACTTGGGTAAATACCCAGGACTCAATATAAAATATTGACAAACTGTCTTCCAAAATGATTGTACCATTTTGCATTAATACCAGCAATGAATGAGGGTTCCTATTGTTTCACATTTTTACCAGCATTTTGTACCATCAGGTCTCTTTTTTTTTAAAGACTTATTTATTTATTTTTTTAGAGAGGGGAAGGGAGGGAGAAAGAGAGGGAGAGAAACATCAGTGTATGGTTGCCTCTCACGCACCCCTCTGAGGACCTGGCTCGCAATCCAGGCATGTGTCCTAGACTGGGAATCGAACCGGTGACCCTTTGGTTTGCAGGCCGGCATTCAATCTACTGAGTGACGCCAGCCAGGGCTGTTTTGTTTTTTGTTTTTTAATTTGAGCAATTCTAATGGCTGTGTAATAGTACCTAACTGTGGCTTTACTTTGCATGCTTTGCATTTTACAGATTCATCCCTATTACCATATTGCGATCAATGTTTCTGTTGCATAACACTCTATGATGTACATTCACCACATTCCACTATCAATTCTCCCAATGATGGAGACTCCAATTGTCTCCAAATAATACCATGCAATTTGCTTTCTTTATTCATTATGATCCCAAAGACTTCAATATTTTTTTACTTTCTCTTTACCAGCAAGTTGTTTCATGGATCAGGACAAATAATATCGAAATAAAGATCCAAACAATATTCAAACTATGTTCCAAAATCTTCTTACATATAGATTAGATTGTCAAATTTTCTCTATGAAAACATTTCTCTGTGAAACACAGACTCCATGGTAAATGTAGTATTGGTTTTAACAGAGGATTATGTAATAAAGTATCATGATTTCTGGTTTATTTTCAGTGACTTCTACTTTCCTTTCTCCCTCCACACACCCTCCACCCATGCTTTCTTCCTTGGTTTTTCCCTTAATTTCATTCTCTCAAACAAATATTTATTGAAGGCCTTGCCCTGCTAGTCACCGTTCAAGCCAGGGGTATACAAAAATAAGGACTACTTCCCTATAGTAATTAATAATCTAATATAGTATGTGTTGAAAGAGAAGAAAACATAGAAACATACATACATATATACATATGTACATACAAAAGTGAGTTGTCTGAAAACAGACAAAAGTGTGCCGTCAGATATGCTCTTGTGAGTTAGGAATGGTTCCCCAGAGAAGATAAAAATTTGAACTAAATGTTGAAGGATAAGTAGAGGGAAGAGCAGAGGGCATAAAAAAGAAATGTTGGGGTCTGGTGAGTAGTTCAAAGTCATAAAAAGTGGGGTTCATGACAATGGGTGTGGGATATATGACTAGAAAAGTAAGATGGCTTTGGATTGTAATGGGCTTTGTAGACTTTATTTTGTCACATAGATGTAAAGTGCCGCTGACGTTTTTATTAAAAAGTAGACTTAATTTCACATATTTTAGAATGATAACTTGTCAATGTAGATCAGAGAGGAATAAGAAATTGATATTAGGGAGACTAAAGGCAAGGGTATTTACAAACAGTTCAGATAAGCAATATTGAAAACTGCCCTGAACAGTGTGACTCGGTTGGACATCATCCGTCAAAGTGAAGGGTCGCTGGTTCGATTCCCAGTCAGGGCATGTGCCTGGGTTGCATGTTGGGTCCTCAATCTGGGGGTATGTGACAGGCAGCCAATCGATGTTTCTCTCTCACATTGATGTTTCTCCCCAACTCTTTCTCCCACCCTTCCCTTCTCTGTAAAAGTAAATAAATAAAATCTTTTAAAATAAGAAATATTGAAAATAAATACTAAGTAATGACCTATTTTCCTCCTAACTGGTCAATGTGTGAGAAGCAAGTAAGAAAAGTTAAATCTGGGACCACATTTGGCATAAATTAGGGGGGAAAAACCCGATCATCATAAAAAGGCAACATCAGAGATTCATGTGGTGATAGAATGTTTCTATATCTTGCTTGTGGTAACAGATACACAAACTTACGATGTGACAACGTTGCATAGAACTAAACACACAAACACACGTGGATCCAAGTGAAACTGGGGAAATCTGAACCAGATTGTGTCTCGTTGTTGCCATTGTAAATTGGGTAAAGTTTACATGGATCTCTCTGTGTTATTTGTACAACCGTGTGTGAATCTACAATGAGTTCAATAAAAATGTCAATTAAAAATGATGGCAAAATAAGGATATTTTCAAACAAAAAAAATCTATTAATCTTTCTTTGGGTGCAGAGGGAAAAATTTAAGGCAATTTTTTTCACAATTCTGCACTGGAATTTAGATTGATTTTATGCTTTTATGAATTTAGATTGATTGTATTTATATAATAATTTGGAAAAAATAAAACCAACCAGATTCAAAACCAAAATAACAATTATTTAAGCATACCTTGTGCAGCTTTTAGATGACAATTATTGTTGGTGCCTTTAGACATTTTGCATACTTATTAATTGAGAGGAGAGAAAATAAACATTTATTGAGAACTTCAAGTGTAAGTCATTGCTCTGGGGGCTTTACATATTCCTGTGTTTCATGCTAATGAAGAGGCAGGCACTACTAGAATTACTAATGCACTTTACAAATGAGGAAACCTAAGGGTCAGAGTGCATAAGTACTTGTGCAAGGTCGCAGAGTATTGAGATAAATCTATGCCTGTCATACTTTCAAGACTAAGCACTTTCCTACTACTTAGGGCCTGAAATATAGACACAAGCACATTTAAAATATTGTTTCTCTCATTGGCTTGTCTGGTTGATCTCTACAGTATCTATATCAAATATTTAGAAATTTGGAATATTGTACTTTTATGGTAATTGGTGTGAATTATTTCAGTTCAGAAGAACGTTTAAAAATTTGTGACAAGATAGCTTTCTATAAAATATTTCACAAAAATAGCATTAGATACTATTAGAAGACTTCGAGAAAGTTCCCTCAACCTTCAAATAAAACAAAAATAAATACAAAAACATTAGTAATACACAAATTATGAATATTACTAATACACAAATATTAGTTTATAATATTAACTTTTATTGAGTGTTTATTATACGTCAGGTACCATGTTATGCAACTTACAGGTTGTTTTAAATTTCACAACAAAATAGGGACAAAACCTGGGCTGCTTAACTCCTAAAGACATACTTCTAAGCCACTAGGCTATGGTGCTGTAAAAATCTATCAAGTAAAAATAGTGGGGGATTAAGAAAAAAGGAACTTTAACCAAAAGTTTAGCATGGTCCAAGATGAGTGACCAGGACCACCATTTATAGTAATTAGATAAGTTAACTAAGTTGTGTTAAGTTGGGGTCCCAAGAGGGTTCAACGTGCAAAGATCAATGGTTTCTTCAGGTCAGTCATCTTCTACCCCATTGTCTCATTTTATTTTCTTCATAGCTCTTTACTCACGAATATCTACAATTATTGCATTACTTGTCTGTCACTTGCCCAACGTTACTAGAACATAAATTGAATAAAATCAAGAATCTTGTCTTTCTTGTTCAATGTTGTATTTCCAGCGTCTCAAGTTGTTCCCGACATATAAATATTTTTAATAAAAGCATACATGATTGGCTTTCCCTGGACTTAAATGGCTGGAGAAGAGGTGGGGGAAATGAATATAAACTAATACTGATAAACCTTTAAGTCTGGGGATGGGAACTGAAGCACCAGAAATTTGGAGGCATGGGTCAGTGCCTGAAATCTGTGGGGCCCCCCTGGAATGGGATAGAAGCCGACACTTCTCAATTTGGTCTCAGAAGTTCTACCACCATAAAGGCTTATCGAGAGGAGGAGAAATCTATCTAGTTCACTCTTAAAATGTGAATTACTTCACATTTGCATAGCTTTAATTAGAATGCGGAACTCTAGAGGCCTCCATTGAAATTAACGCCAAGTGTCTGTACATACTGAGCACTGGCCCACCCAGGTGTTACGGATTCTTTCATAGGAGTCGTTACTAATGTTACTATAAACCTTGTTAGCCTTATAACATCTTTGAGTAAGATGTATTTAAAGAAAGAAGGTTGAAAAAAAGGACAAAGAATAAAAAAATAAAAAATAAAGAAAGGAGGTTGAGAAAAACAAAAGAATCACATGTGAAGAACCAAAATGAATGGGTAAAGGGAAGCATCTGTAGTATAGAGCAGGAAAGCAACTAATTTTAATGAGATTGGGGAATGTCCAGGGAAAAAACTGTATCCTCTAAAATGGACTAGAGATAGTTGTTGAACATGAGGCTTAAAACAGAAGACTCTAGGCAGTTTGAAGTTTCAAGGAATGCAACATTTAGAGAAGAGGTTCTAAAACTTTTTCGTTTCAGGATCCCTCTATACTCTTAAAAATTGAGGACCCCCAAAAATTTTTATGTGCCTTACAGATACTGATATTTATCATATTAGAAATTAAAGAAATTTTAAGAGTAGTTATTCATTATTTTATTTAAAACCAGTAAATCAATTAAATGTTAACATAAAAGAGTATTTTATATGAAAAGTGTTGACCCCTAAAAAGAATATACTACTGCCCTGGTTGGTGTGGCTCAGTTGGTGGGAATGTTGTCCCATAAGCTGAAAGTTTGCAGATTCGATTCCTGGTGAGGGTACATGCCTGGGTTTTGGGTTTGATCCCTGATTGAGGCGTTTGCAAGAGGCAGCGGATGGATGCTTCTCTCTCACATCAATGTTTCTCCTATTGCTGTTTGTCTCCCTCTCTCTCTCTGCCTTCCCCTTCTCTCTAAAAGCATGTCTTTCGGTGAGGATTAAAAAAAAAGAAGATAACCTACTAAGAAGGGCTCCTGTTAGCTCTTACACAAAATCCCTGCTAAACTGCCTACCTCTGTCACTGAACTGCCTATCTGTAGTTCTGAGCTAGTGTTTAGAAAGGTGTTCCGGGAATCCTATTTCAATCAATAACAGACTTTCCTCACCCAATCAGAACTATGCAGCTATAGCTCAATTAGCATCTTCACTGACCAATCAGAGCAGCTACCTTCTGACTAATCAGGACAGTGCTTTCCGAACCAATCAAGCTGTGAGGATTTGGAGTTCTTATTTGCATGAGGAGGCCCAAACAGGGACAAGGGGCAGGGACTTCTCCCTATACAAATCAGATCCACTGTAACTTGGATTTGCACACTTCTCCTTTCAACCAGAGTGAAGACTGGCTCACCAGCTGGAGTTGAAACTCTGAAGATACTAGCAGACAGAGCAGTGGTTTCTATCTGCCGGGGTGGAGGGGGAGGGCGGCTCACCTGTGCTGTTTCATAATTAAGCTGTAATGCTGTTGCACTGCTCTACATGCTGTGTCACAACTGATCTCATTGCAAAGTTTTCTTCTTCACTAAACTGCAAACTGGAGTCCCTGTTGGCTTGAATTAGCACCATCATTGGTTGACAAAAGTAACTACCTTACAAAACAAACAAAAAAATTGAGCGGCATTCTTTTACATTTTTGTAAATCTCTCTAATGTCTCCTTTAACAGTAAATGACTGCATCCTAACATCTGCTTCTGTTTTCAATGTTTCCATATCACATGCCATGTAGCCTGTGGAAAACTCCACAAGGAGAGGATGAGAGTGCACAAAGCGAGTAACTTTTTAGTAAGTACTTCTACAGAAATATTTTTGACCTCCTCCTTGAAAGGGTCTGGGAACCGGGACCACACTTTAAGAACCACTGTTTTAAGGGTGACTATTAGTCAATCCAGCATCAGTTGAAAAATAACCATGCTGTTTCGAAGTCCTGAAGACTTAAGTAGGATTTACTTTTTCAGAAAGATGAAACAAGACCGTCCTCACTACAAAGCATCCAGAGAATAAACATGCCACCTTCATCCATCAAAAAAACTAAAGCAAAAATGAAAGACCACACGTCAAGTAAAAAGGTGTTGGGGTAGGGCTGAGGAGCACCCCCTGAAGCCCAGGAGATCCACTCTTTAGGAGAAGCAAAACCGGTAGAAGCCGCAACGGAGGTAGTCAGGAGGGTAAAACTGTTGTTCTTAGGGATGAAATGGGCGGGGAGAGAAAATGGTTCCCCGGGAAGGGGAGCTGCAGTAATTAGGCTGGGACAGGGACGGGAACTAAAGAGCGCTCGCCATCACGCTGCAGCGAGCGGGGACCAGATGGCTGCCCCCCTGTCTTCACCCTGTCCCTGTCTCAGGGCCTTTCTCCAGAATGAAAGGGGCTGAAACTTCCTTTCCAGAGAAGCGGGTGAAAAAGAGATGGCCCAGGGTGTAGCAAGGGTCGCAAGGGGTAACGGAGGAACCCAAGCTGGGCGCTGAGGGTGTGGAGGTCGTCAGGGAAGAAGGACGGTTCTGTTGCTATGCAACCTGCCCTGAGCCCGCCTCCCGCTCGCGTTGCTAGGAGACGACGAGGCCGGAGGGCGGTGGAACTGGTCCTACGTGCTGACGCTAATTGTATATGAGCGCGAGCGGCGGGCTCTTGGGTCTTTTTTAGCGCCATCTGCTCGCGGCGCCGCCTCCTGCTCCTCCCGCTGCCACCCTGAGTCAGTGACTGCGCAGCTCCGGCCGCCTGGCTCCCCGTGCTAGCCATCGGTAACGGATTGGGGCTTGAAGGAGAAGGGGGAACGTAATGTCGGCCGCGCGGTCGACGCAGAGGGGAGGGACAGAGGAACGGGGTACTGAGAGCAGGGGCCGCGGGCCGCCCGAGGCCTCCCGGCTCGTTCTGTGGGCCAGAGCCGGACCCGTCCGCAGAGTTTCGACCCCGTAGGCTGAGTGGCCTCCGGGGTCGGCGAGCGCTTATTTTCGGGAACGGCCGAGGAGACGCGGGGGTTAGGTGCGGCCTGGGAGGGCCGGGGACCGTGCCACTCTGCGCCGAGGTACACTGAGCACCACCGGCTTCTCCGCGCGGACGGGGGCGAGGCCACGGGTTCGGCCGGGCGTCCTGAGGAGGCGACTGCTGCGCCGCTGGGGTCCGGAGTGGGGTCCAGGCTCGACTGCACAACCTATTGGCCCCTGGACGTCCCCGTTTCCTCAAAATTAATACCCGGAGGAGGCCGCTGGGGGATGGAAAGAACAGTGGAGGCTGCGAATTCCGATGGGTGGGAGGGGCTGTAAAGGGACGAGAGCCCGGGGCGGAGAGGGGGCGGGGAGGCTGCGAGGCTTCGGGGCTCTCCGCCTACCGGGGGCGGAGACTGTGCTGGGCGGGGAAACCCCGGCGGTTTCCCTCTGCACGTGGCCGCCACCTGGGACGGATTGGGGACCCCAGCTTCACTTGCGCTTAGATACTGAACGTTGTAGAGACGGTGGGATATGAAAATGAATGGTGAACAATAAGTCCATCCCTTGGGTGTCAAACTCTTAACCTGCTTCTCTTTGGGCTTAACCTGTTTATTGGTACAGGAGGAAAGTAGGAGTGTTAGTTGATGACGCAGGGTCTCCGTTGCTAGAATTTTTAAAGAATTAATGTATGTAAAGAGCTTATGTTAGGTGTTCTTAACAAAAGCTTTTTTTGTGTACCCGAAGTACAATTAGAATTTGGAGGGGTGTCTTGACCACGCTTTTTTATTCGGGAAGGATTGATCCTTGAACTATTTTAAGGCAGTACTGAAGAATTTGGCTTGCAGTCTTTAGTTTTTCTAGGACTTCTCTTGTTTTCTTACAAATTAGTTCCTTTATTGAAGTTCCCAGATAAAATACTTAACTAGCTGTTTCGGTTTTAAGATGAGTGGGGGTATGGTGGAAAAACTATAGATAGAATGAGGAGTTAATGTAAACTTAGTAAGCCAGGTTTGCAGACATGCTTTGTCTGTGCCCCCACTTCAAAAAAGGGAGGCAGGGAATGAGGCTTGTTTGGGAGGGCTAGACTTTGAGAGTACAAGAAAATGGACTGGGTACAGGATGTAATCAAGGAGCCCCTGTTTTATACTATCCCCGTATGATTAGTTAGTTTTGTAAGGATTGCACTGTAAAAACTCAACACTAATTGCCTGGTTTCAGGAGAGCTGAGCTGTAAAATGAAAATAGTCTTTTTTGAAAATAGGTAATATCAAAATACCTTTTCAAGTTAGCATTTAGGTCCTATTTTCTTGTCAGCTTTAATACTACTGTACTACTTGTACTTAGGAAGTAAGCCACATTAACTTTGGATAAGGGGGAAAACGTTGTATGTAATATAAGTCCTCACTAACTTTATGGATGAATTCTTTGACTTTAAGTGAAAGGATGTATAAGGAAACCAATTTGCCATAGGCTAATCAATATAAACGAGTTAGGTTCCTAAATCACCTAATCAACTTTAAAATGAAGCAACAGCATTAAATGAAACCACGGTATTCGAGGACCTGCTGCTGTATATAGAATTAATTTAACTTAAAACTATCGGGAGGTAAATGAAATTTACAGTGATCTTTGGGAATATTGAATCTCAAATGCTTGTTCAAAGTTGTCCGAGTTCAAATGGGCCAAACCCAAAATGTGCAGTTTATTTTTTAGGAAGTCTGGAGTGTAGATATCCAAGTCAACCTACTTGACTTCATAAGTTGTCTTTTTAGGTCAATGTTATGTTAATTTTATAGATAGTATTTTAAAAATTCACCATACCTGTTTGGAAATTTCTTGTAAATTTTACCTGTACCAAAACTAACCCAAAATGCAATTGCTTGTTTTACTACTTATTTAACTTAAGCATATTGTGTCCAGATGATTGATTTTACTCTAAACATTTTAAAATATATTCAATACAGAGCCCTTACATAGGAAAGGGGGCTAAAAGAAGAATCTGTTTGACTTCAAGTTATGAAGATAACTTAAAAAACAAAATTATACCGAGTAAATATGAAGATCTTATTGACATTTTTAAGTCATGGGCAGTATCCCGCCCAGCCCTCTGAGGGGTCGTACCAAATGGAAGGTTTTCTGTAGGAAGAAGGATAAGGCAAAGTTGCTGTTAACAAAAGAAAGGATTGTTTTCAGTGGGGAAGTTTTTGTCATGCAATTGCCTCTCTATGGGGTGGGAGAAGAAGGTCCTTGTGACAGATTATTTCATTGATGAGAGACAGATTAAGGTTGTTGCTGGGAGAAGTTGAAACTGCAATTGGATCAGGTATTAAATCTAGGCTTGGTATCATGGGCTTTTAGCACGAGTGATGCCATTTTGGGTCTGTGGTTTTGTCTTTTAACAATGTAAAAATAAAATACTACATTGCTTTTTTTTTTTTTTTGCTTGGTTGTAAATTTGCAATACTAATGACAGAAAAGATTAGAAGGAATGAATCCTAATCAATTTAGAAAACTAATGATTAATCTATTCAGATCAAATCAAATCAAATTTGATTGCTTGGGTTCTTAGTAGATTCTAAGAGTATTTTAGTACCTGTTTGGACATATATCTTACATTATGAACCAAAAGGGAAATTGGTTGTCTATATATGAAATGTTGAGTTGTGGTGATGGTGTGAAGAAGAAAGTGGGGTAAGAGGAGTATTTATAACATTCTTTTTGTTTAATTTTATTGATTTTAAGAGAGAGAGAGAGACATTGATTTTTGTAGTTCCACTTATTGATGCATTCATTGGTTTCTTCCTGTGTGTGCCCTGACTGGGGATCTGATCCACAAGCTTGGCATATCTGGATGACATTTTAACCAAGTGAGCTACCAGACCAGGACTTATATAACATTCTTTACATGAAGGAACCTATTACAGTGGTGATAATAAGTCCTATTTCATACTGATTTAATCTGAATAAGCCCTTTCCTTGGTGGGGTTGAGTTTGGGTTAGAAGGTGAGTGCTGTTGTGTTCACTCATCCTTGTAAACTGTTCAGTACATGGACAGCAGACCACTAGATTGCATTACTGGGCTTGCCCGTAAGGTAGCCTGCTTACTTCTGGTTACCAACTCTGCCTTTTATTGCTACATACTTGTTTAGAAGGTTTATATATTTTGATTTTTATTGCGAAAGGGACTGTAATTTTGAAGTTTATTAATTTGGATTATTTTCTAAGGTAAGGAAGGTACAATGGGTAGATAATAACAGCACTTACTTGGGTGATTATTCAGGCAGTGTTTTAAGTTATTCTACACATAAAATAACTGATTTAGTGCTTTTGGAGGTAGGATAGTATGATAGTATGACTGTTTTCATGAGGAAATTGAGGTACGTAGTAAAGAACTTAACGCAGGGATGCATAACTGAGCAATAATGATTTCTGATGAGGATTTTGTATTAATTTTAAAGGGATAGTTCCCTTGACTTAAATTGTTATGCTGTATATTAGTTTGGAATTCAAAAGCACTTCTTTTTTTTTTTTTTTTTAGATTTTATTTATTTATTTTCAGAGAGAGGGAGGGGTATGGAGGGCAGCAAAGAGGGTGAGAAACCTTGATGTGCAAGAGCCATTTTGATCAGTTGCTCTCACACGCCCCCAAGTGGGGACCTGCCCTGCAGCCTAGACATGTGTCCTGACTGGGAATCAAACCAGCAACCTTTCAGTTCGCAGGCTGGCAACCCAATCCACTGAGCCACACCAGCCAGGGCTGAAAAACACTCTTGCTTGGGTTTCACTGTGCTCCAAGGAAAAGCTGCAGCACTTAATGGTTACGAAGTTGTCTTCTAATAATGTCATATTTCATGTGAATAAACTTTTTGTTTACGCTTGTGTGTATTTTCAAATATCAGTCCAACCCATTGTTTGTTTTGTTTTGCCATTGGATCAGATAATACCTTAGATAATGAGATCCTTTGAACAGAGGATAGTGTTCTCAAATAGTCTGTTTTGCTTGGGACTGACTATGAAGTTGTGTTGGAGCCATGTAAAGTACTGGGCCCCTGGACCACTAAAAATGTGAATGAAAAGTAATGCGTGAAAGATTTCTTGAAGTGCATCTGGAATGAGGTCTGAGGTAAAGGGAAATCTTATCCTTGGGATATTACTGGTTCTCTTTATTTATTCTTTTGCTTTAAAACATACGTAGTTTGTGATGATTGGCTGTTTCACCATGAATGAGTAATTTTCCATAAAGGAATAGTAACTACTTTCTTATTATATAATCTGTGGGTCAGTAGGCTGATAGGAAAGGCACCTTAGTTTTCGGAGTGGTGGATTGGGAATGGGTTTTACAAGTCATATTTTAATTCCTAATTTTTTCCACTTAACCTCTTGTGTGTTGCTGAGCAAGTTGCGTAATGCTTTATATGCAAATAAGAGGAAAGTCTAACAGTCCATTACAGAGTAGGCTCTATAAATGTTAGCTTTCCTTTCTTTTCATTGAAAGTAAGGAGAACTTAGAGTCAGGTTTACTGCAATAAGTTACTTGATAGCTCGTGTCTGCACATCTAGCTATTGTAAGGTCTCAAAATAATTAGTTCATGGTTTGATTCAATCACCTTTTCCCCTCTTTTTCTCCACTGACAGGTTTTCTTTGTGTTCAGGTTCTTAGGTTAAGGTATGCCTTCAGTCATGGTGAAGCTTGTCTTTTCATTGACATCTTCTATATATTAAATATATGAAGTAATGAGTTGAACCTTTCACCTTTTTATCTTTAGTAATACTTTTCCTTAAAGTTATTTATGTGATGTTAATACAGTGATACCAGTTTTCTTTTGGTTAGGATTGTATTTCACTGACGATTTTTAATAGGGGGCTTTAGTTGATTTAATATAATTACTGTGGTTTGGCTTATATCTGATGTTTTTGTGCTTTGTTCATCCAGTTTTTCTTTAGGTTGATGTAAACATATATATATGTTCTACCTCCCCCGCCACGCTCTGTTTTGGAACTTACGTGTCTTTCAACTCTTTTGGTGGGGGTCACCCTAGAAATTACAATATACATACATAAGAACATTAGAATACCTGGATCCATTTCCTCCCCTCGTAACCCTTGCCACTGACTTCGTGTTGTAGTTTAAATTTTCTAATACACGCCCTGGCTGGCGAGGCGCAGCGCATTGAGTCTCAGCCTGCAAATCAAGGAGTGGCTGGTTTGATTCCCAGTCAGGGCACATGCCTGGGTTATAGGTCAGGTCCCCAGGGGGCGTGTGAGAGGCAACCACACATTGATGTTTCTCTCCCTCTCTTTTTCCCTCCCTCCCCCTCTCTAAAAATAAATAAGCTTTAAAAAGTGTTTACTACACTACACAGTGGTGATATTATTTCTTTTAAAATATCTTAGATGTATGTGGATATCCTGTATCTTAGACCTTCCATTTGCAATCACTTGCTTTCTGCCTGAAGAAAGTCCTTTTAGAATTTATTAGTGAGAGAGCTGGAGCTGAAAGTATGTTATGTTCATATTTAAAGGATGTTTTGGTTGGGTATAATATTCTAAAATCCTCCATTGTTTTCAGCATGTTAATAAGCACAGCAGCACATTCTGTTGTCTTTTGGTGTTTATTACTGAAAAGAGCTGTCTCTTGTGCCTTTAAAGATAACTTAAGCCTCTTTACTGTGTGTTTTTAAGGTGACTTCTGTTTTTAATGTCTTGCCTTTTCACTCACATATCAGATAAGTGTGGGGTTCTTTTTTTATTTGTCCCAATTGGGACCTGTAGTGCTGTCATTTATTAGTTCTGGAAAACTCTTTGCTCCTAATGTCTTCAACTATTCTTCCCATTTTGTTCCTTACTCCTAAAAGTTGTGTCAGATCTTTGTTAGACTTTATCGTATCCTAAAATATGTTTTAACTTTAGTATTTTCTGTCTTTTAGTTTTTTACCATATTTTGGAAGATTTCTTCTAAGCTTGCTTCCAGCTCACTTAATTCTCTCTCCAGCTGTGTTTAGTCTACTATTAAACTTGCTCGTTTAGTTTGATTTATTTTTATTTCTAGAAGTTCTATCTAGTTCTTTGCCAAATTAGCTGTATCTCCTTTAATAAATGTTCCTTGTAGATATAGCTGCGTGTTTTCAAACATAGTTAGCATGGTTGTTTTTGTCTGATTGTAGCCGTTTTGACAATATTTTAGTCTTTATAGACTGGTTTATGTTGTCCCTTTTGCTCTTGAAAATTTTATGAATTATTTGAAGTCTAGGATGAAGGTGCCTTTTACTTATATTTGGGTATGCAGGTACCTCAGAACCCTTGTTAGAGACCACTTTAAGCTCATAGCTTGGGTTTTGAGGGGAACATAGATGTGGTGATACTGGGCTTTTGTTCATGAGAGCAGGTTTGCTATCCCTGAGAATTTAGCACTTTGAGGTTACTGCTTAATTTGGGAGGGTTGCCATTGAGATTTCTCAGCTTGAATAGTCCATAGCTTTTGATTTCACCCTGTAGTAGTTCAAATTTGAGGTTGTCAGTTGGCCACCTGGCAAAAGTGACTTCCTTATTCTTGTCCTTTTGCTTCCTCAGGCATGGTGGTTCAGAATCTGAGTGTGGAAATCTCTCTTTAAAGATGAACTGTTTATAATTTTATATTTACAGAGAAGTTGTAGAGATAGTTTAGAGAGTTCCCGTATACCCCTTAATCACTTTCCCCTAGTGTTAACACCTTATATTACCATGGTATATTTACTGGTCATTATGTACATTTGTCAGAACTTAAAGGAACCTTTTACATGAATTTGCTTCATAATAAGAAAAATCCAGCAAATCCAGTTTCTGGCCAAGATGGAGGTGTAGGTAGACTTGCTTCACCTCCTCACACAACCATAGGATAACAACCAGTCTAAAAACAAAAAACCAGAACCGCCAGAAAATCGAACTGTGTGGGAGTCTGACAACCAAGGATTTGAAAAGGAAACAGTCATCCAGATGGGTAGGAGGGGCAGAGAGGAGGTGGTGTGCTCAGGCAGTTGGGGCTGGCACTGGTGGGCAGGGCAGTGCCACATTCACCTTTGGCAGATAAAAACCAGGAGGGACAACTGGGGCTTTCCCATCTAAACAGTCCCAGCCCCAGGCCAGACCGTGCAGCCCAGGGTTCCAGGCCCTGGGAAATAAAGCCTCATAACCTATAAAAACCAGTGGGGGTTGGGGTGGTGAAAGAAACTGCTGGTCTCTCAGAAGAGTCCATTTAAAGGGCCCACAGGGTCCTAGAACGAACGCAAACCCACCCACTTTGGGAATCAGCACGAAGGCAGCAGCTAGAAGTGTACCAGTCACTTAAGGAAGTAGGGGAAGTGACTGGAAACCAGGCAAGAGCTGAGCAAGCGGCATTGTTCCCTTTCTGACCCTTCCTGGGCACAGTGCCACAAAGTGGTGAAGCGGGTTGCACCACCCTGGCAAATACCTGAGGCTGTTGCCCCTTACAGCGTTGAGGTGTGCCAACAAGGGGAGTGAGAGCAGCTCTGTTTAATACACAAATACAAGGAAGCTGCCAAATTGAGGTGACAAAGAAATACAGCCCAAATGAAAGAACAGATCAAAACTCCAGAAAAAGAATGAAGCGACATGGAGATAGCCAACCTGTCAGATGCAGAGTTTAAAACAGTGGTGATCAGGATGCTCAGAGAAATGATTGAGTATGGCCACAAAATAAAGGATGAAGTGAAGGCTGTATAAAGGGAAATAAAGAAAAATATGCAGGGAACCAGCAGTGAAGGGAAAGAAACCAGAATTCAAATCAATTATTGGAACAAAAGGAAGAAATAAACATTCAGTTGGAAAAGAAAGAAGAAACAAGAATCCAGTAAAAGGAGGAGAGGTTTAGGGAGTCTCTGGGACAACTTTAAACATACCAATATCCGAATCATAGGGTTGCCAGAAGGAGAAGAGGAAGAGCAAGAAATTGAAAACTTACTGGGGGGAAAAATGAAAGAAAACTTCCTTAATTTGGCAAAAGAAATAGATATACAAGTCCAGGAAGCACAGAATCACAAACAGGTTGGACCCAAAGAGGAACACACTAAGACACATCATAATTAAGTTACCCATGATTAAAGGTAAGGAGAGAATCTGAAAAGTAGGAAGAAAAAAGGAGAAAATTACCTGCAAAGGAGTTACCATAAGACTATCAGTTGATTTCTCAAACCTTGCAGGCAAGAAGTGACTGGCAAGAAGTATTCAAAGTCATGAACAGCAAGGACCTACATCCAAGATTAGTCTACCCAGCAAAGCTATCATTTAAAATGGAAGGGCAGATAATGTGCTTCCCAGATAAAGTAAAGTTAAAAGAGTTCATCATCACCAAGCCCTCATATGAAATATTAAAGGGACTTATCTAAGGAAAAGAAGATCAGAACTTTGAACAGTAAAATAATAAATAGAACTATCAACAACTGAACCTAAAAAACAAAAACAAACTAAGCAAACAACTAGAATAGGAACAGAATCAAAGAGATCGTGATCACATGGAGGGTTATCAGCGGGGAGTGGCAAGGGGGAGAATGGGGAAAATGGTACAGGGAATAAGAAGCATAAATGGTAGTTACAAAATAGACAGGAAGAAATATAGTATAGGAAATGGAGAAACCAAAGAGCTCATGTGTATGAACCATGGGCATGAACTAAGGGGTGGAGGGTTGCTAGAGGGAATGGGGGTACTAGATAGAGGGGGCAAAGAGGAAAAAGTGGGACAACTGTAATATAGCATAATCAATAAAATATACTTTTAAAAAAGATCAGTCCAATGAGGAAACAATCTTTTTCTAATTTTGTAGATGATTAAATAAGGCTAGACTTTTTTTTTTTTCCTAAGAGAGATTGCTACAGAGCGGATATCAACCCAAATGATCTGACTTCAAAATTAGGTCTACTTTAAAAAACAAAAAATGTATACAACCAAGAAATTTAATTTATCCAGAATGGGCAGGTTGGAGAAGGCATCTGTGAAACAGTAAATTCCATCCTGTTCTCATAATCTTGTTTAATAAAGAATCAAAATAATTTTGTTGTAGGAGTTTGAGTTCTAAGTGTAATGTCACAAAGTGGACACTGAGGGCTAGCAGTGTAGGGAGGACGTATAAACTCCAAATACTAGCGCTCCACTGCTAAAATCAGTACCTCTTCTTAACATTTTAAATAACAAGCATGTTAAGTATCTTTGGGTAAGGAATCATATCCTATATCATTTTGTGAGTTAAAGACTAAAATTTTAATTTTTAAAAGGTACAAACTTGATTTTAATGTGGAGGGTCTAAGCTTGATTAAAAAATTTTATTTTACTATCTGCATTACCAGTGACATTCAGCCATTTTTCTGTGAATATAACACACTTTACCTTAAGTTTTGGTTTTCTAAAAACAGTATTCTTTAAGTTAATACTAATTTTAAAGTAAGAAAGAACTTAAGATGTGCTGTGATATATTCTGACAGTATTCAGGTCTGCTAACCCAATGTACCAGCATATCCAGGGTAGGCTAGGGGGTGTGGTGGCTATCAGTGATGTGACATGAAGTACATTTAAAGAGACAGGGAAGGTTTAGTTGACATTGGATTACAGGGATTATTAAACTTTTTTAAAAAAGATCGCCAGGGTATAATGAGCATAAGTAGGTGGCAAATTTTGGCTTTTAAACATGAATTTGATAAAAATGAATGCTGTTAAGAATGAGTGGGTTCTGTAAGGTACTAAGTAACCTAAAAATTTAAACAAAAATTAGCCATTTATGCTTAGTACAGGAATTTGAATAAAGATCCTTTGTATTGTTCCTTTTCTGTGATTCTAGCATACATTAGATTCTTTACTAACAGTGCTATTATAAAACTCCTAGACATGATACAGTCTCAATTCCTACTAGTAACTTGCTTATTTTAAGCAGTATCCACTGAAAAATTACTAGAGCATGAAAATCTCTATGTTCCATGGTATTTCTTAACACTGATGCTTTTACTTAATGGGAGTATACTTTTCTTTTGGGATAGTTTTTAACATGGTATTGATTTAAAGGGTTTTGGTTTTAAATGTTTTTATTGGTTTTAAATAAATTTTATCCTTTTTTTAACATTTATGTTTCTCTCCATAGATATTTGGAGTTCTTACAACATGGCAGACATTGACAAGTAAGTGGCAGATAGTTGGTTTCTTTTTCAAGAGATTTGTTACTGTGATGTAGTTAACAGCAGTACTAATTGTGTTTTATGAAAATGTACGGTAATGACTAGTGTTTAATACCTACTATTATAAAAGTAGCATATTGCATATCTAAAACAAAATATAACATGTATAATCACTGTCATAAATATAGTAAACCATTTGTCAGTGTTTATTCTTAGAGAAGTGCTGAGCACAATAATGAATCCTAAATACTTGCAGAGTCTATTTTTACCCTATATGTATTTCCCAAAGATTTTCACTACTTAGATTCATTGTAATGTATCATACATACAAGATAAAAGGTATAAGAAGTGTGTAAAATGTCTGTGTAGAGTTTAAAGGATAAGACACTGTACAAACTCTTAAAGATAGATCATTACTATTAGAAACCCTGTGTGCCCCTTCTCTATTACGTCCTCCACCTTTCCTCTTCAGAGGCATAAGCACTATCTTGGCTTCTATCTAATTTATTTCTTTTCCTTGAGTTTCACCACCTGCAAATTCTTAATGTTTAATTTTGAAAATCTGAATAGCAGTCACAAATGTAGATGTATAAAGAAAAAGGCAATATTACCACTGTTAGTTGAAGGCTTCAAGGTAGGAAAATAAAAGACAGAAGGGACTATGTGGGTCATGGTCTGGCTTCAGTTTTACTGAGGCTTTTTATGGGTATATTTTGGAGAAGTCATTGGGCAAGGTCACGCATCCTGGAAATAGTGTTGGTGAAGTTGGCATCTGGTGGGGTTATAATATGGATAGATGTCTTGTAGAAATATGATCAGGAAAAATGGGATGAGCTGCACTATTTGTTGCCTGTAATTTTACAATAGCCTGCCAACTTAGAGGACAGTTTAAAACAGAATATTTGGGGATGGGGGAGGTATGATATGATTATCCACAGCTTTTTATAGGCAGCAGAGCATGGAGGTGAAAGGGCAGAAAACTTCAGCACAAGGATAACACATTCAAGTACTATACATACAAGAATCTGGCTAATCCTCTCATGCATGCTGCCTTGAACATAAAAAGAGAGAAGAGTGGCAGCAGGCATTTTAATGATAAAAAAGTATTGTCTCCTCAATCACATTTCTCCAATCTGGGTTCTTAGCCTTATCTAAGAAACTGATCTATTTTATTATCTTCCTGGGGTTTTCTTTTGTTTCTCTTCTTTTGGGTTTGTTCTTCATTTTATTCCGTTATTTTCTTTTTTTGTTCTTTAGTACCTTCTTAGAAGAGCACAAGGGAAGTAAATTGTTTTGAGATGGCATAAATGAAAATGACATTTCTACTCTTATGCTCGATTATTTGTGCATAGAATTCTAATATGGAAGTTATTTTTAAGAATTTTGAAGGTATTACTCCATTGTCACCTGGCTTCCAGTGTTGCTGTGTTGAAATTCAAAGTCTTTATAATTCTCGATCATTTATATGTGGCACTTTATTAAACATATACACATATATCTGTATTTCTGGAAGCTAGTTTTGGAGTTCAGAAATTTTTACATTGTTGGGTCTGTTTTTTCACCTCATGTTAACACATTTCAGTGGTAGACCCTTCGAATCTGGCCATTTGATGACTCTTAGTACTGGGGAATATTCTTATTTTGATTGTCTCATTTCTGTTTTCTCTTTCTGGATCTCTTGTTATGTTGTCCGTTGGACTGGTTCTTCTAATTACCTTCTGTACTATTTTCCATCTTTGTCTCTTTGCTCTTTCTAGTAAAAGTTGAAGAAACTTCATCTTTCAACTCTTGTATTGAGTTTCCAGATTTCTAATTTTTAGTTCTCAAGAACTCCTTTGCTGTCTGTTCCTGTTTCTATAGCATCTTGTTCTTCTTGTTTCATCGATTGCAGTATGTTTTCTCTGGATGTTTCTTTCCCCTGTATTGTCTTGTTTGCTCTTGAATTTTTCTTTCCTCTGTTTGTTTTGGCGTCAGTGTGAGAGGTCTTCCTCGAAAGGAGGTAATACTTGTTTGATTGCTCGTTAAGACTGGGGTGGAGTGGGGACAGGCAGTTGAAGGATGTTTTTAAAAAGTTGACTGGCAAACTGGGGTGTTGGGAAGGGAGATGCTTTTCCGTTTTGAGACTTTACTGTAAAGTCATCAAGGTGGGCATTTGTTGTGAGAATCCACAGCATCAGAATTTTATTTTATTTTTTTTCTTCGCTGGTCACATACACCTCAGTGAAGAGTGGGTGTCCTGGGA
This sequence comes from Mormoops blainvillei, assembly GCA_004026545.1. Taxonomy (NCBI): domain Eukaryota; kingdom Metazoa; phylum Chordata; class Mammalia; order Chiroptera; family Mormoopidae; genus Mormoops; species Mormoops blainvillei. Next base: position 62,478 of record PVJD01005294.1, on the reverse strand, counting down.
GCCTAATTGGGAGGAGACAGCTAGGGAGATGTCTCTACATTCAGTACTCCGGTGTGCATATTGTCGTATCTTAGATAGTCAGAATTGTGATCTTTTAGTCCAGCTTCTCAGTTTATCCCTTTCCAGAGAAGAAACTGCCATATTCTGTTACAGTGAGGGAGAGGAGCTAAGGATTTAACTGCTTGTCCGATTTTGCTTTGTCCTCCCTATTTTATCCATATTAAGTGTTCTCTTTAAGATTCTGTGTTTAAGTTGGCTGTCAGCTTTTTCCCCACTACTTAGATTTCAATTCTCAGTGAAATTGCTGCTCTTGTTTGTCTCCTTGTCCTTTGGTGTGTGTCTCTTTAAAAACCCCTTTATCATTATTTTGATAGGGATTCTGGAAGGACTGAGAACAGATGAGTATGTGCAGTCTGCCATTTTAACCTTCGTTTCATTTTAAATTTGGCGGGGGGAGAAGAAATTTATTCCCTCTTTCACTATATAATTTTGGATACCTGTGAGCTTTTGTAGGGGAAAGGGAAGAGGGGATTCTTATTTTTTAAAGTAGAACTTAGCCAACTTTGCTCTGTAAAGGACCTGATCTTAAATATAGTAGGCATTTTGGGCCATACATTCTTTTGCAACCCCTCAGCACTGCTGTTTTAGCATGAAAGCAGCCATAGGCAATACATCAATAAATTAACGTTGCTGTATTGCAATAAAACTGTATTTAAAAAAATAAGAGTGGGCTGGATTTGGCCATGTGACATAGTTTGTGGACCCCTGTGTTAAAGCTTTAAGATTTAAATGTTTAATAAATGGGTGAATGAAATGACACTGGAGGAAGAGCTGTTCCCTGTGACCTTTAGTTACTCTTAACTCTAAGTATGCTTAAGTTTGTACTGTCAGAGATATTCCAGAAATGATTATTTTGTTTTTGATAAGAGGGCTGAGTTTTTTCCCCCTTAGTTGACAGGAACATCGGTTTTTCTGGCAGAATACAGTTATCCTTTTCTGTACTTGTCCCATGTGAAAATGAGAGAGCACTTGTCCATCTTTGAAAATATTTCAGATGCTGTTTGTAAACATGTAAAGCAACCAAATCTCTAAACAAAATATTAAAATGTAAAATCACAAAAGGAATTCGATGGTGATCTGTATATTGATTAACTGTTCTTATTTCCCTTTTTGATCCTGGTCATAATTTCATGAACAAAAACTAGATTTTTAAGATGAAATGAGAAGAATGTTATCTTACTATTTTTTATCTTCTCTTTCAATGGTACCATCCTCCTGGCTTTGCTCTAAGCATGAAGTAGTCTTAGGCCTTCTCCTTAACTTTTTTACTATTCTTTCCCATCTCCACTGTGAAGTACTGAAAAAGGAGGAAGGTCCACAAAGATAGTGAGTACAGGCTGATATAGTTGCTCCACTCCCATCCAGGATCCAAGATTCTTCTGTTTTTCCAAATTCTTTCCTCCTTAGCTGGTTACTTCTATTATCTAGGTTGCCTCATGGTCTAATGTGGCTGCTGGGGCTCTCGCCATCACATCCATGTTCTAGGAAGGAAACAAGGTCAAAAAGGCTGTTTACCATCCTATAAAGGAAGCTTCCTCAAAGTTCTATACTGCTACTTTTTCTCTCACTGCTAAAACAGTCACATAGCCACATCTACCTAAAAGGTAGTCTGGGAAATGTAGATATATTAGCTTTGTGAACTGCCGTCTCATAAAATTAGGGTACTGTTACTAAGAAAAAGCATTAGATATTGGGTAGAAAATACATAATTCCTGATACCACAGTCTCTGAACCAAAATCTGTTAAACCACATTTTTAAAGTTTGAAGTATACACTTTGTTTGACCACATGCTTTTAAATGAAATTTTAAGTATTCGTACATGCTTACATATGAAGTTAGAAAGAAAACAATTACCTTTTGGGTTTCCTATTTTATATTTTTGAAAGAGACATATTAACCTAGCAAATGAATTGAAGTTTTTCTATATATATTTTTTCTTATTTTTGGTAATTTGGTACATTTGAACTTGGTGTGATACTATGATATTGTAGCAAAGAACAGTCTGAACTTGATCAAGATTTGGATGATGTTGAAGAAGTAGAAGAAGAAGAAACTGGTGAAGAAACAAAAATCAAAGGTATTTAAATTTTTTCAGGATCCAGCGATTATTGGCACATGTCTTCTAGAGGGTCGTAATAAGTACCATTCTCTTTTGATCTTTGTCCGCTTTATCCATTGGCCCATACCTCAGTTCAGTAACAGTGTGTGTTGTAGCGGGAGGGATAGAGAAAAGATAGGGATGAAATGACAGTAATGGAGGGAAAGGTATGAGTGTAGTGACCCTTCGGAAGTCACTGTGTGCACCCTTTACTGCTAGAGTGACATGGCATAGCTGTGGGAAACAGTTTAGCTACCATCAGTTTTGCTTGAATTTAGAAACGTTAGAGGTGGTGGTGGGAGTTGTTTTGGTGGTGCACCACTAGCCTAGGCGTGCGTACTTGAAAATGTTTCATAGTCAATATGTAGACAATATGTAGTTGTGTGTGCACGTGTCTTTTTTAATCCATTCCAACCAAACAACAAAAAGACATTAATAGGGGTCAGTGGTGGTACAGAATTCCACTGTTTTAAGTTATGTCCTATAGATACGGGCCAAGATACTAAGGTATCAGATGACTCAACATCTTATTTTTAAATCAGAATAAGGTTAATTGTTAAAAGACTACTGAATTTACAGTTTTAGCTTTTATCTTGCAACATTTTCTTAAAAGGTAACGGACTGTCCTTAGTGGCCAGTATTGATATTTTAAAGGCATATTGGTTATCACACTGGTACATCATCTAATAACCAAATTAATATTAGAAGTAAATTGAACTTTAGAAATGTAATTGGAAAAATGCAATTCGGGGGATTATCTGTTAGTGACGATAAGATAGCATAACTTTCGTTGCATAAATCTAGCTTATTTTTGGATTAAATACAATTTTCAGACACCATTGATAACCAAATTTTGTTTGGCTTTAGGTATAATCATTGAATATCTCTGCTGTTAACTTTCTCTATTGAGACTCACACAGAGTAATTCAAATAAACATTCAGGCCACTCATTCCACTCACTTACCCAGACTTGTAACCATCACTATGTTTGCAGTTTTCTGATGTGTTGTCTGCCTTGGAAGGATTGTCGAGAGTCCTAGGTAGGCATCTGGATGAAGCTTTGAGCTTCCCAAAATGCATGATGGCTGAGAAACAAGATAGTAGGAAGAGAAAGGATACTTACTGTTGATAGCTGTGTAAATGGTCTTGAGAAATGACATGTATTAGAGATCATAGGAATCTGGACTTTTCCTGCATATTGTGTTTTCCTAGAATGAATTTTCTTTAGCTTGCTGCTTGTCTCTATTCATACCAGCAATTATTGGCCAGTCAGGGAAACCCCATGATTGGACTGTCCTATTAAAATAGCATAATACATTTTCATAAAATCCTTCTTTCGATGCCCCCCTTTTTTTTTTAAGCGCGTCAGCTGACTGTTCAGATGATGCAAAATCCTCAGATTCTTGCAGCCCTTCAAGAAAGACTTGATGGTCTGGTAGAAACACCAACAGGATACATTGAAAGGTACAAGTTCTTCTTTTTCATAGTCCTTATTTCTCTTTATAATCGGCATTGCAGGTGTATCTATTTTTAAGACCATCTGGGACTTATGTATGTAATAGTGGAAACCTGTTTGTTAATACCTAGTAAAGAATTATTTGGAGTTCAAGGTTTTCCTTAAGTACCACCAATTTAGAGTTGGTCTTTTAAAGTTTATTTTCGTCTCCACAGGAAGTATACTTATCTTAACCATCTCTGAGATTTGTTTAGAGGTTTGTTAGAAATGTGCAGAATTAGAAAAAATAACAGATTTTTAAATTTATTTTGTTCATCATAGAAGTCATTAGTAGTAGCCCAAATATCCTGTTGTGCTTGTAATTTTTTTACATGGCTTTATGATTTTAAGATCCATCCATGTTGCTATCTATATGTATCTCTAGTAGCTTTTAGCCTCTGAATGTTGCCTAGGTCTCATGATGTTTGTCCACCATGTTTTATTATGTTTTTTCTTCGATGGATACCTAGATTACCTCTGTGCTCAATCAACACAAAGTTTATTGTAATGGTCATCTTTGCACATGTTCTTTGAAGGGACTATGTAAGAATTTCCTTGATATGTACTTACCAGTGGGGCTGCTAGTTACAGGGTTTGCAAGTCTTAAGTTCTTTCCACTTGCTTTCTAGAATGATTGTATCAGGTGCACGAAGGTTGCTTTATATTTGTGTTCTTTCCAACATTTGGCATCATTCAGTGTTACAGTTTTTTTGTTTTTTGTTTTTAATTCTTTACCAATTGAAGAGGTGCAGCCTTATTTATTTTTTCTGATTTCTCATGAGTTTCTCTTCAATATTGTGAGACTTTTAGGTTGCTCATTTGTATCCTTTGCCCTTTTTTCTATTAAGGTTTACTGTCTTTCACCTGTTTTGCAGGAGTTCTTAGATATTCTAGGTATTAATTCCTTTTTAGTTTTAGACTTTGTAAATCTGTTGTCTTTTTAATTTACACATAGCATCCTCCATTAAGCAGAAGTTACCACTTTTTATGTTTGTTAAACTTTTTAACCTATGGTTTGTTCTTTTGAAGTTAAGTCCTTCCTAGTTCCTTCTCTATTTCCTTTTGACTAATTTTACCATTTACCTTTAGATCTTTAATCTCTAGAGTATGTTAGATGTGAATAGGCATCCATTTTTTCTTTTTTTTCTTTCTTTGTTAGTGAGCTAGTTTTTGTAACACTTCATACAGTTCATTTTTCTCCATTTGTGGTATCACCTTAACAGCATATCACTTTCTCTATAAACCCCTTTTTTATCTTTTTTGTCTTTGAGCTGGACTCCGCTGTTTCGTTGATTTTTTGGGGGGCGGCGGGGGGTCACCTGTTTGGTCATTGTCACAGTTAAGTACTACGGCTTTATAGTATGTTTTACTATCTGGCAGGGTGAATTGCTTTCTTCCACCACCTCTCACCTCCTCCACGCCCCAACTCCATGATTGACCTAACAACCATCTGTAGACCTTTATTGTACATATGGTTGACATCAAGTAAGTTTCTCAGGGTTCTTACAAAGGCACACTGCACTAAAATTTTGATAGTGATTTCACTGACTAAACACAATAGATTAACGTGGTAGAGAAAGTTGATTTTTATATCTAGAAATCTTGCTACACTTATTGTAGTAATTTGCCCTATATTTTCTCCCGTGAGCAAATCTTATCTGCAAATAATGGCGGCTTAGCTCTAATCTTCCATGTTACACAATAGTGCACGTTTATTTTTCTTTCTTTATAACACTGCCAGGACTTTTAGTATTATAGTAAGCATTAGTGTTAAAATGGGCATCTTTGTCTCATTTCTAATCTTAACCAGGAGTGAATTTAAAATCCCCATTAAATATTTTGTTTACTCTGATTTTTTTTATGACCTTTTTTCTGTATCAGTTTAGATTGTCTTGACTTTTTCTTTGAATCTGTTCAGCACATATTAAGTATATATTTTTGGAAATACATATTTTGAATATCAAACTAACCTTGCATTCCTGGAATAAGCTTAATCATTGTGTTGTTTCATCACTGAGTTGGGTGGTTAATATTTTATTCAGGGTCCTTATTCATTAGTGAAATGAACATAGGAACATAGATACACATGTGTGCATTTATGTATGTATGTACAATAAAAAAGCTTTCAGGGGTGGTAATTGTATCCCCTGGTTTTAGAGTCAAGATTTCTATTGCCTAATGAAAGAACATGGCTACTTTTACTTTTTTCCTGTTTTCTGGAATCACTTATGTAAGATAGGAATTAACTATTTCTTGAACAGTTGGTAGAATTCTTCTAAAAATGGACTTGGACCTTTGGGATTTAGGAAGTGTAGAGGTCCTGGGGAATGTTTCTTCCTTCTTCCTTCCTTCCCTCCCTTCCCCTTCCCCTCCTCCCCCCCTCCCCTCCCCTCCCCTCCCCTCGTCCTCCCTCCGTTCTTCTCTCTATTTGACCTCTTAAAGTTCCCTTGTGCCAGTTTCAAAAATGTATGCATTTTACTAGGTTTAAAATTGATTAGTGTATATAATTCACGATATTTTTAGAGATCTGATTATTTTTCCTTTGTATTCTGTATTTTTTTTGCATCTTCACTAGTTTTGCCAGTTGCCTCAATCTTACTGTTTTTTAAAACCAGCTTTTGAGTTTTCATTTCCATCTTTTTTTGTTAATTGCTGCTCTTTCTCTGGCTTTAATATTACTTCCTTTTTTCCAGTTTTCCAGTTCCTCTTTCCAATTTCTTTAGTTAAATGCTTAGTAATTTGATATTTTTTAAAAGGTTACTTTGTATCTTTGTGACCTTAATATTCTGTTTTTGTGAATGTAAAGTGTGAAGATCTATATGCTGAAATTAATAGCCTAAGCTTGATCATTGTGTTGTTTACATTTTCCTCATTTTCTGCTTGATCTAACAGTGGGAAGGATATATTAAAAATCTCAGCTTAATTTATCTTTTCCTCCCGGTTGTGGGTTGTATTCTAAATTCTGATATTTCTGATATTAAGATAGCTTTCTTTTGGGTTTCATTTACCTAGTATGTCTTTTTCCATTCTTGTATCTTACTCTAATGTGCATGTTTGCTTCATTAGTAATTTCAACTTTTTACATTTCTTAAAATTGTTAATGCTTTTGGGCTCAATTGCTATCTTCTTTTCCTTATTTTAAAATTTATTGTATTTGTTTTTTTTTTCATTGAATAGATTGAGTTGTCTTCCGCTGGTTTCAAAGTTAATGCATTCTTTTTGTTATTATGGTAAAGGCTCTAACAGTTAATTTACCTATTGATTTTTAAAAAATTTACCAGTATCTTTATTGTTTATAGATAAACTTATAGTCCTCTGTTTTTTTCCTTCACAGAAACAATAAAATATGTTAAGGTATTTGCCCACCTATACCTTACCTGTAACCTCTCTTGGATTTTTTAATTTAATTCAAAAATTATTTTTAATGATTACAATGAGTATTTGGCATACTTTCTGAAGCATGATAACAAACACCTCCTACGATTTTTATTTTACCTTCATATCTGAATAATAGTTTGGCTATAAAATTGTAAGTTCTCCATTATCTTAAAAATTCACTTTACTTCTTATAATATACAGTGTTTTCTTTTGAAGCCTGATGTCAGTCTGATTCCTTTTCTTTTGTAGGTTATTTGCTTTCCTTCACTGAACTCTTAGAATTTTCTTTTGTCTTTTGATATTCATAAATAACATGTCTGGGAATAGAGCAAGGATTTTTATGTTGCTTTAACTCTGAGATTCTCATTTCTTTAGATATTCATCTCCCTTTTTTTCCAGCTGTTGTTCAGTTTGTCATTCATATCATAGCTTTTCTGTCTCCTGTTTGGAGACCTTTTAAACCTCATGGACATTTTCTTCAGTTGAACTTGTCTTGTTTATCCTATTTGTTGGTCATTTTAGTTACTGTATTTTTCATAATACTCCTTTCTGCCTTGTTTTAGATTTCTTGGTCTTGTCTCATTGTTAGTATATTCCCTCATCTCTAAGTATATTTATATTCTTTTGAAATTCTTAGTCTAATAATGCTGCTTCAGATGATAAGTATTTTATTTTTTCATAGAAATTATACTCAAGTATCTAGTTATTTTGACCTTAGATGTTGGGAATACTGGACTATAAGAGTTATTCCAGTAACAAATATTGAGGATGGAATGAAGTTCAGACTCTGGTTGTTGACAGTCTGTGGAGTTTAAGGACAAAGGGATAGGATGAGCCTAAGGAGAGTTCCAGTTACCTCAGATTCAAAGTTTGCTGACAGTTCTGGGCAGATTTTTTGGCTGCTTTGGGAGGACGCAGTCTCCTACTTTGTAATCCATTGTACCTGGATTTCAGGGGGTGGAGTCAGTGCTTGTGGATTCTGAGCCAGAGTGGGGGTGGTGGCCAGCAGCCCAATAACAGAACAGCATTAAGCTTTTTATTTTTAATAAAAAGAAATAAAATGTTGATATCCTTAGGTATTTATTTTTTACTTTTGATTATCTTAGCTAAAGTTGTGGTTAAGTAAGCTAATTCTTTGATAGACAACAATATTTCCTGTTTATGGCAGGAAATTCTAACCTGGATTCTGGATCTGTTATACTGATTCCCTGAAGTTAGGTAAATTTTGAGTGTGAGCATATTTTGGGATGTGGAGTGCTTCATAAGTGTAAGCAATTCTTTAAGGGGCTCACAGACTAGGTGTGTATATAACCTTTTAAAAATCTATGTGCCATAGTAAATTGTGTAATTCATGAATTATATCTCAATAAAGCTGTTAAAGAACCCATGTCCCCTCTTCATAAAATATTACATTCTTATTTAATATAATTTTAAATTGCAAATTAGAGACTAAAATAGAAAATAATGGTGTAGGGTACTGTCCTTTTCCCCAGTATATACACATGCTCCCTTCCTTTCTCCCAATACTAACTGGCACAGGTGAGATAGTTTTGTTTGTTTGTTTGTTTTTGTTTTTTGGTTGTTTTTTTTTAAAGAAAATTCAGGTTATCATTGTTGTTCTTAGAGTTAGTATTGTCATTCCATGACATTTTAACTTTATAAAGCAGACTGTATTTTACAGCTGAGGTATCGTTACTGATAACAAAGCTGAACATGAGTACAATGAAAGGTCTGGTGGGTTGACAGTGTGATTTACATTTTTTTGTCAGTTTACTGTACTTGGTTAAATTTCTGCTTTTGAACCTTTATAGGCCAGAGGCCCATGTATTTTATATCTCTTAAAGCTCAGTTACTTTGAATTAGTATATCTTTGCTTCATATAGGAAACCTATCATTCACTAACTTCTATGCTTCAATTTCAATAAGATAAAAGAAGTGTGACTTGTGTCTTACTGTGATGTTATGTAACTGGTGCTTTCTAACCTTTCAGCTTGCCTAAGGTAGTTAAAAGACGAGTGAATGCTCTCAAAAACCTTCAAGTTAAATGTGCACAGATAGAAGCCAAGTTCTATGAGGAAGTTCATGATCTTGAAAGAAAGTACGCTGTTCTTTATCAGCCTTTATTTGATAAGGTAATGTTTTCTACTACTTTGTTTTATTTATCTAAAATTCGAGAAAGTAATAAAATCCTGGAAACACTCTTTATACCTCAGCAAAATAGTTATTAGATGTATATATTTGGGAAAACTATCAATAATAGCAATTTAAGTTGTGGTATATATTAATTAAATCTATGGGTTCTTAATGAGAAACAGCTGGTTTTTCACTTGGATGTCAGTGTTTTTATGTAAGCCCCCTTTTTTTTTTTTAACTTAATTTTAGCGATTCGAGATCATTAATGCAATTTATGAACCTACGGAAGAAGAATGTGAATGGAAGCCAGATGAGGAAGATGAAATATCGGTTGGTAACAACTTTAATTTAGTGTGTTTTATACCTTGAAAATAAAAATCTTTTCCTTTGAACTTCATGATGATGTACAAAGAATTGTTCCCTCTTTTCAAGTGAAGAAATGGAGGCCTCTGAGTGACTTGCCTTCAACTAATGATGACAGAGCACAAATCAGTGTTCTGTTACATGACCCTGTTTCTCCAGAATTGTTATTTTAATGTTGGTTTATTAAGAGAATATAATATTTTGATTAAGAAACATTAAGGAATGAGGCATTGGACAAGGTTTACATTTGGTTTGGTTTTCCTGTTTACTATGCTTAAAAGTCATATTTTTCATGAATTAAAAAAATTTTTTCTTTCCCCTAAAACTTTCTTCTACAGCTCCTGGACCTAGCGGTTCTCTTTGGGAGCCGTATGGTAGTAGCAATATTTATAAAAGTAGGTTTGGTATGGGTAACAGCAATGTTTATGCAGTTGGACTAGAACTGTTAGGGGTGAAAGTTGTAATTAGGGATTGAGGGTTTCTTGGTTTCTGTACTTCTGCCACTGCATATAAATTAAGGGAATATATAAGATTTTATCAAGAGGTCTAATTTAAGCATTCAGTAATATTTGCTGTTACATTTATCAAGGAGGAGCTGAAAGAAAAGACCAAGATTGAAGATGAGAAAAAGGATGAAGAAAAACAAGACCCCAAGGGAATCCCTGAATTTTGGTTGACTGTTTTTAAGAATGTTGACTTGCTCAGTGATATGGTTCAGGTAATATTATTATTCTTAAAATTAGCAGTTTACCTTAGGGAGTAATCCTTAGAAATTTTAATGTCTGATGACTAGTCTCATCACTGTTGACGTTTGTAGAATGATTGCTTTCTTTTGAAACAGCTGTTACATGTAGAGGGAAAATTGCAGCTTTGGTTAATGTAACCAAATAAATTTTCACTTTCAAACATTAGATAATGAAATGGTCCCTTTGATAATTGCTCATTACTGTCTGTTGCTTTCTCATGGCGCTGTGCCTTCTTGGATGCTTAGTGTGGAGGTAGTATGTGAAAGACTTAGTTTCCATTTTCTTACCCAAAAGACTTTTCAGCCTGAAACAACTATTCCAAGGAATATTTTCATTTTAAAAGAGTACTGTAAATATCTTTAACTCTTTTATAATTGTCACTTTGTCTAGGAAACATTGCCCCTCCTGATCAGAAACATTTCTTGAGCCACTACCATCTATGTTGTAGTACTTGTTGCCTGATACTGTGATCGTTGGGATTAATATCAAGAAAAAAGAAATCTCAAAACAATGACTGCTTATTGAATTTCTACCTTAACCAAGTAGGAAAGCATCAAAGCAGAAAGAAGAAAAGGAACAAGAGTGGCTAAAGTCAGTAGTTGCAAAAGCAAATATGGCTATTTTAGACTTGGTTTTATACTCTTCATCCAATTCAGTTTGGATAATGATATAGTCATTGCTACATAAAACTTCACTGTAAAATGTCAGTCATCTAAGTGTTTATTGTCCAGTAACAGAACACTAATTCTAAAATGCCACATTACATTTACTTGCGCGCGCACACACACACACACACACACACAATTTATTTATTTATTTATTTATTTATTTTTTAAATTTGAAGGAACATGATGAGCCTATTCTGAAGCACTTGAAAGATATTAAAGTGAAGTTCTCAGATGCTGGCCAGCCTATGGTAAAAACTTTGAAATACTTTCAATTTTATAACATTAGGTGTTTATAGATAAATAAATGGAAATTTTTAAAAGAGGTGTGACATTTGAGGGGGTGAGAAGAAATTAAAAGTTGTATGTAGTATACTTAATTGTTGGTAAGAAATAAATGTTTGGTTGGTGATAATGTGATACAACATCTATCCTTTCTCTTATCTTTTAACTATATTCAAAATATAGTCTATTCCTGATCCTGGATTAAAAATATTAAGGAAACATAGATAACAAAATACTTACTCTGTATTAAAAGGCATGTGCCTGGGAATTACATAAAATAAGATGTTAGGGCCGCTACTTCCCCATTATGAGAAATTAACCAACAGCTTCTCCCAAAAACCATCAGTGGTATTATGTAAAGAATGGGCAAAGCTACTGTAGGCTATAGATTTTTGTATTGGCAAGTAATAAGGTTGGGCTTTTTCTCTGTCAAGCTTCGGTTCTAGTGTAAGATTTTTACAGGTCGGCTTTGGAGGGATTGGGGGGTGGGGCTTGGTCAGTTTAATCTTTATTTACTAAAACATTGAAATTGATGATGTAGAAATTTAATTAGTTCTTATACTTTGTTTTTTAAGAGCTTTGTTTTAGAATTTCACTTTGAACCCAATGAATATTTCACAAATGAAGTGTTGACAAAGACATATAGGATGAGGTCAGAACCAGATGATTCTGATCCCTTTTCTTTTGATGGACCAGAAATTATGGGTTGTACAGGGTGAGTTTAATTTTACTGTATTGACAGAATGTTACATGTTTTTGTTTTACTTGTGGTTTGTGATATTGGTATTTCCCTAGTGCATGTGCTTGATACATACATACATAGTTTATCTCCAAACAAATGTTTGAGTAAATTGTTTTTGGAGAACTTAGGCGTTTTCCTAGAATTTTTCTTGGCCTGTGGGCTGTTAGAGATTTTTTCCCAAAGGAAGCATGCATTTTAATTTGTTATATTGTGAATTTGTGTTAATTGTGAGTATATTTATTGAAAAAGTTTGTTTTAGAAGTATTTTTTTTCCTCACACTGCAACAGAAAGCATAAGCATTTGGACCAATTTTTCCCTCTTAGATTTGAAATTAATATACTGTATTTATTTAGAAAAATCTTAGCTCTCCTTGCAATTAAAAGTAATATGTTCATTGTGATGGAAGTGTTTTGTTTTTTTTTTCCTTTTGTTTTGGAAGGTGCCAGATAGATTGGAAAAAAGGGAAGAATGTCACTTTGAAAACCATTAAAAAGAAGCAGAAACACAAGGGACGTGGGACAGTTCGTACTGTGACCAAAACAGTTTCCAATGATTCTTTCTTTAATTTTTTTGCCCCTCCTGAAGGTAAATAGTGTTTTAGTTTGGATATTGATGATTGTTTCATTATAAGTTTTGTTTAATTTTTTACTCATTTGAATTTCTCTTCTCCATTTTGCAGTTCCTGAGAGTGGCGATCTGGTAAGCGGAATTGTTATTTATTTGTTGAATTGTTACCTGTGTATGAAAAAAAGACTGGTTTTCAGAAGTGCAGAATGGGGTAGTTGCTACTAGTATTTTGCCCTGACACTTGTAGTGCATAGGGAAGACATTTATGCATAAAGGACTCTTAGTGCTTTCACTGAGAAATGCTGAAAAGCTAAGATATTTTTCCTTTTTCTTTTAAGACTTGGCAGATAATGCTGTTAGGGATTCAGGTTTTCAAGACTATAGTTTTCTTCGTACTGAAACTAAAATGTATTTATGAGAACCTGAGATTCCTTCTATTATTCTACTTGGTGTTTTCAGTAACTAGTATTTTAGAAGGAAAATTTTGGTCACATACCAAGTTGCTTATTTATATTTTACTTTTAGGCCATGAAAAAGTAAGCAGTAATCCGCTCTAATTTTTATTTCCCAAAATTTCTCTGAGTATGTACACTTAATTTCTAACCTAATTTCTTTTTATTAAAAATCTTTAAATGGCTATTTGATCATGCCACACCTGTAAGTTAGTTTTAAAATGATGGGAAGTTAAAAGTAAAGTTGAGTTTCTTCATGATTTAAACCCAAGAATCGTGCATGTTCCAATTAAATAACAAAGTTATTAAATTTTGTGCTTTTCTTTTTCTTTAATAGGATGATGATGCTGAAGCTATCCTTGCTGCAGACTTTGAAATTGGTCACTTTTTACGTGAGCGTATAATCCCAAGATCGGTGTTGTACTTTACTGGAGAAGCTATTGAAGATGATGATGATGATGTGAGTGAATCTGAATCCTGCAATAAAATCATTTGGTGAGGGTATGATGGTCAGAATTGGTGAGAGATTTAATGAATAGATGTAGTAATTTTTAGAAAACAAGACAGAATGATTCAATTAGGATAATTACTGATTTCCTGTAGATAACTGCTGAATTGTGTTAAATAGGTCTTTGGGTTCATTTATTGTAGTTTCTATTTTTCTGCTAATAGGAAGACCGGCTGAATTAGTAAAAACTTACTATGTTCGCTTAGTGTTGTAGATCTGTTATGCTCTTGTCTTTGACCAAATAAAACATACCAAGGACTTTTAGTGCTTAAGATAACAATATTAGGAAACATAGAATTTTTATCCCCAGGAAATTTACGTAATGATTAAGGTAAATTAGGCTGCCCTCAAAGATTTGGGCATCCTTATTGCTAAATGGTAGTAATTCAAAAGGACTTACTGTGCAGTGTGTTTCACACATAAGTACAGGCAAGTAGTATTTGCACTAATAGTTGTCTGATCACACGTTATCCACAGTTGTGCTTTGTTCTGATTTTTCAAATCATCAGATTTATATGGCATTGGGCAGAGTGATTCCTACAGCTATTGTTCTTGTTTTAATTTATAATCAGTCACTTTAGGGAAAGTAGTTTCCCTCTATTTAATTATTCATGGCTACAATGGTGGGTGTAAAAAATGCTGTTCTCGAAAGTTTGTTAGCTTCATCAAACTTGATCCTTTTTTCCTTTTTTAGTATGATGAAGAAGGTGAAGAAGCGGATGAGGTAATGTTTACCAAATGAGCAAATAATTCTGTTTCAAACACATTGAGAAGCAAATTGAGTGACTTATGTATTCCTTTGCTATACTCATTATTCTGTGATATGGGATAAAAACATTTTTGGAAAAATTATGATTTTAGAATCTACAGCCAAACAATGTATGTATACGGTTTCAATAAATAAATTGCAAAACTCAGAACATTTTTTTTATTTCAAATAATTCTGTTCTGCTGCAGGGTTATCAGCTCTTTGAAGAAGTCAAAAGCTGCAGTAAACTTTTTCAACGTTGGCTGCAGTAAATCTTTTCAATAAAAGCTGTCTGGATGTCTCAAGTTGTGTTGGGAAATTTTTCATATTAGAAGCTTTCAAATTAAATTGCATTGTCACCAAACTTTGTAATCATGAAATTCTGTTGACCTATAGAATAACTTGTATTAAATTCTCCCTACATTATGAGCCATTTCTTGCTACTATGTACCTACTTCATGGATGCATTTTGAACTTTAATATAGGAAGGGGAAGAAGAAGATGAGGAAAATGATCCAGACTATGACTCAAAGGTGAGCAAAATTAGTGCTGTTTTCTATTAAATTTAATCAGGTTAAATAAGAGTTCGCATATCCGAATATAAAGTTTAATTTTGTGTATTAAAGTCTAGTCCATTGAGTGTGTATGTGTCTCTTTGTGTGTGTGTATTCAGTCCCACTGGCATTTCAACAGTACACATAATTTCAGTGCACCTCTCCTAAGAAATACTTATTTTTGGTTCTGATCATGTATTTTTCAGTTAGAGGCTAACTGAAGTCCTAGGATTCTGTTTTAATGGCATGTTATTATGTACATTTTTAAAAATACTGTTTTAGATATATTTTACAGCTTGTGCCTATAGGTTCTTTTCCCTCCAAAGGAAGCTTATAAACAAAGGTCAGCTTTTAAATCATCTGAATTCAGGAGTGCTTGGTTAGATTCTTTCAAACACCTCTCTTCTCCATCTCTGAGTCCCAGTCTATTCCTGGAATGTGTCATGTCAGGGTTAGTAAAGGCCTTTATCTTCCCACAAAATACATCAGACATGTTATCAGGATTTATTTGAAACTCTGGTTTCTCTTTAATACATTCATTCATTTGCTAAATGCTATAAAATATCCAGAAGATAACTTTAACCTAATGAGCAGGTAAGAGGGGATAATTAAAAATCAAATATTTTAACAGATACGAGTTTCACCTAACAGCTAAATTATGAATGGAATTAGTATTTTTTAATAACTGACCTATAAGAAGACAAAACAATGGGTACTGTTACTAACATAAATTGCTTAGTTATTTAATTTTTTGAGATTATGGCTCAGTGTCTCATTTAATGGAGTTCATTTTATGGAATTTAAAATTTGGGGGTCTCCCCCCCCTTTTTTTTTTAAGCATTTTCGTTATCTGCTAATGTTGAATGAATAAATTTGCCATTATTGTTATACCCTTTAATTTGGCAAAAGTTTTGACAGAGCAATGAGATAATGTGATACTTAAGATAGTTAATTACTAATGAAAAGTTAACTGAAGCAGGTAGAAAAAGATAGATTGACTTGTTGTTTTCCTTTAACAGAAGGATCAAAACCCAGCAGAGTGCAAGCAGCAGTGAAGCAGGATGTATGTGGCCTTGAGGAAAACCTGCACTGTAATAGCCTAAACACAACTATTATTTACTTACAGCCTTATGTTTTTTGTATTTTCTTGGTAGACTCAGTAATTTTTTTTAAAGGAAAGGAGTTGTTGATATTTTAAAGACAATTTTGTTCTACCTAGCATTTTAACTTTAGTTTTTCTGCCAGATATGTTGAATGCAGAAATTCTCTCACACATTTTCATTCATTGCTACAATAGTTTGGTTCTTCTGGGGTATTTTTATCATGTATACAACTACGAAAATAAACAACTGTTAAACAGCTTTTTTGTTTTGCTTTTTTTTTTTCCTTGAAGAACCAAAGTATTTTTTCAGGTGGTGATTACATGGGTTTAAGTTTGCTTGCACTAGTTTTGCCTTTCATTGCTTTGTTATAGAAATGCAGTGCCTGTACTAAAACTATTTATCATTTGAAAAACAAAATCTTGTCAAGATAAGTCTATGGTTAAGAATTTCCAGTAAGACCACACACATTAACTTAGATTATTAATGGATTTTTAATTTTTAGTTGACATAGCTAACTGTAAAGAACCCTAACTCAATAGTGTGGTTATTGGTTACCATAGGGAGGTGAATAAAACCTACTATTTTCAGAAGTTAAGCCTTATTGTTTTAACTGTCCTCTTAAATTTAACCTCCATTAACTAAGCATCTTTTCTTTGTGGTAGGGTCTACCTTCTGCTTCCCTGGAAAGGATGAATTTTCATCATTTGACAAGTTCATTTCAAGTTTTTTGTTGCTGTTTGTTTGCTTGCTTGTTTTTGTTTTTGCAGTCTAAAATAAAAATGTTAAATATAATTTTAGTTCTCACAAATAATGTCTTAATTTTGTATTAATTCAGGCAGAAATAGAGCCCTAGCTTGAATGAAATATTGTACTCAGTTTACCATCATATTGAAGAAAGGGGTGCCAACTTTAGAACAGGTGTACTGCATCTAATAAGAAAGTGTGAAAAACAAAAACAAATGATGTAATTTTTTTTTAAAAGAGAGCTTAAGTTTTATTTCTTCTGGTTAAAATGAGTGAAGGCCCCCAAGCTTCTGGTTAATTCCAGTTCTTTATTGTTTAAAAGTATAGGCATGTTACTTACCCATGCTTCTGCTGACTATGTGAAAATGGGTGGTACTGTTTACTTAACTACCTCACATGTGTTAGGCATATTAAGTTAAATTATATGACATGTTTCTCAATCTTATTAAAAGCTTAAAAATCTGGAACTATTACACCACAAGTATGATATTCAGCCTTATATTCTACTGCAGTTTGGTAAATAAACTGGAAAACAAAAGTTAAGTACCTTATCCTGGGATCTGGTCAGACAACACTCTTTGTGTGGCTCCTATTTTAATAGAAATGGATGGATAGCCAACTATTTCAAAAGGTCCAAAAATTGTTTTTAGGTATTTTAGTTATAACCATATTGTGGAAATCATGGGGGGTACTAAAATAGAAATAAGACTGAGAGATGGGGGGAATGCCATTAAATTTGAGATTGTAGAGCCACATTTAAAATACCTCAGGCTAATTACTGTTAATTTTTTTGTGGTGAACTTAAGCTTTGGCAGTGAGGGTGGACTAATTGGATTGTAATTGGAGAACAGCTTAGAGTTTTTGTTCATAATAAAATAACATGTTTATTTTCAGAAATAATAGAGCTTCCATTTTTGGAATGTGAATACATTTTATTTGTATAGTATTATCTGTTTCACTCCTGAGATTTTAATTAACTACTGGAAATCCTTAACCAATTGCAATAGTTTATAGGAGAAAAATGCCATAAAAACACCTTACTTTTTTTTGCCCTCATTTTCAAAATGATATTGGTTGCTTTGATCAGACATTCTATGTTAATTTTTTTGTACCCATACCTCAGTTGAACACAGCTGAACTTACTAAAAAAAAGTTAACCTAAAGATAGGATCCCATTTTTAATGAACTTAACAGTAGCAAGACCAGTATTTTTTTTTTTTTTTTCCATTCCTTTAGGAAATAGCTATTGCCAAAGTCGGGGAGTTAATACTATTTCGTCTTGTTTAGATAAGAGTGATGTGGTTTGCAGAGGAATTGTTTTCCTAATAAAGTTGGGGTTTCAAGGGATATCAGTGTTCATCTCTGCCATCTCTCCAGTTCCAAAATGGTTTTACTCCATTCAAGAAATTTGAAATATGTAATTGGAAATCCTTAATAAAATTTGCATTTAATTTTATAAAATGTACTGGTGATGTTTTGGGTGGTGTTTTTTTTTTAAGTGACTCTTTTGTAAGAACAGAGTAGAAATGTTTAGAGTTGGCCATACTATGCTTAGGCCATGGTGGCCTGTAAATGGGCTTAATTTCAGATTATGAGCAACCTTCCAAACCCTGCTAAATGGAGTTTGTCACTGGAAGACTAGGAAGAAGGAATTCTGTAGTTGTACAGATTTTACTGAGTTAACAACTATAGATATTTTTTGAGACACTTCAGATTTTCAGTTTATAGTTTTATGAAAAGTAAAATTTATGGAATTTCTCAGAATTTTTTATCTCAAGCAGTATTTCGGTGACAGTAATTATACAGAATTGGCATAGAATAGTAAATACTTTAAAAAAAATGGACTTCTACCCCTGCTTCTGTTTTTAGCTCACGTAATAAGTAGATGTGAAAAGGAGACACTAGCTTGAATAGAAATATTTTCATTATTTTGTGAATAGGTTAATGACTTTGATTGGTATATAAGTCCACTAAGATAATTGACTTTATATTACTGCTGCTTGTAAGACTGAAGTCATGGGTTTATTTGTGAAAGCATACCATGCATAAACATTAAAAGTGATATTCAGATATTCTGTGAATGTTTGGTTTCAGGGCTTCGTTTAGAATTTGAGTCCCATTTTTTTGGGTTGGTTAATCTTATAAAATTTTTAGCTTTTATATTTATATTGAAATCAAGCCAGATGTTATTGTCATTTTTTTTTTAACAATTCAATTTAAAATTCAAAGTATACTCACCAAAGAAGATCAAGGGGCACTGTTTGGTTTTGGGGCCTCTACTGCATAGGTTCCAAATGATTTTTCCACCTGTTGTAATGCATAGACCCTCATGCATAGACCCTCATTATTTATAATCAAGAGTAGGTCCCAAATTAGTTATATTGGGATCGCAGTCAATAGAAACAGGGTTCCCCTGGTAATGTTAGTGGGGTTACTGAATGCAAAATAGGAGATGAATGGGCATGTCTCACCTTAACCATGATAGAACACATCTTTGTCTAGAATTTCCCTTGGTCATAGAACCCATTGTGCTTAAGTATCCCATAGTGAACGGGAAATCTCTGGATCAATGGTTCATAAACTATAAGTCTTTTCCACTGCCAAATTGGCTTGGCAAAAACGAACGCCACAGACCTTGACCCCCCCCAGTTTAATTACATAATACAACAATATATTAAATAGGGCCTTGAAAGATGAAAAACAATTAGACAAAACTTACTAATGAAGAAGTGATTATTCCCAGTGATTATTTCTTTTAACCAGATATTTTAAATGTACAGAATAAGTAGTTTGGAGGAAGCATACATTCTTTATCGTTGTTTTTTAAATCATTATTGGTAATTGTAAACAGCTTTGTTTTTTTGAAAATACGTATTCATAATTTAGATAATGTGCTACTTTAAAGTACTAAGTCTCTAATAGCTGAAATGGTGAAATTAGAGATAAATTTTTAGCTGTATGGTGGTGATTTTTGTATACAGGCTTAAAAATCCAGTTATTAACTTGTAACTTAGATAAAAAGCAGAGTTCTTGGACTGACCATTCATATTTAATGAATGTGGGAATAAAATCATTCATATATTGGGCAGTAAAATGGTTAAAAAACCTTTAGAGTCCATCTACCACTTTGTTCATTCAGGCTCAATGTTTTGATAAGTTGTGAAAGATTTGGTTGCTCTGAGAACATACTAATACTTGGAGAATACTTAGACCATGATACATGCATGATGAGCATTTAGGAAGTGTGCTTTCTAACATAAAACCCAAAATTTGTGGTTGGGATCATATTTTAAACTGATCTTGGCAATTAATTTCAGAATTATTTGGAGGAGGGCTGGGGTGTTTTGTTAAAGATAAAATTGCTCTTGGCTCAGAGATGCTGTATTTGGTGTACAAAACAACACTGAGGTTAATACTGCATAATTACATTTTGAAGGTGTTTGATATTGTAAAAATCTAAGAAAATTGAAGAAAATAACTTGATGCCTTTAAATTCAGTTTAAGAATCTCATTACTTTAAAAAAAAATACATGTTTTTATATACTGGTGTATTTTGCCTTTGGCTGAATCCAGAATGACTTAGGATAAAAGTAAATGAAGTCATAATTTGTCAGCCTATCCTGTACATCCCTAATAATCTACCTGGAGCCCTGGTCACTGAAGATGGAACTTCTAGGGTGGACGATGAGGTGTCTCTTACGGTCAGATGTGACTTCAGACTCGGATCAGGCCAGTCAATATATACAGCATGCGTTTCAAAACTAGAGGCTGGGATCTGTTCTTTGCTGTTCAGTTGGCCTGGTGAGTGGACCTAACCTTAAGAACCACTGGGACAGCAACAACTCAGCCTATCTAACCTTCATTTACAGTTTCAGCTCTGCTTGGCTGCCTTTTCATTCGCTTCCTGCAACTTATCTGACATCAAAATATCAAAATAGTCACTTTTTCGGTGAACTGAAGAACCCACTCTGGTTTCTGGGTTGTGAACTGGTGGGTGTTTAGCAAATTTTCCAATGTGTAGATTACTTAGGATTTATCTGAACTTCTTCCAGTGTACCAGCCATAATACTGGATGGGGCCATGCAACAAGTTAAATGATTGATTCTCATTAGTTCAATCTTGTAAGTCAACCAAGGTACTCAAGATCCTTTGTAGTAGTCACATTCATACATACTGATATGCTTTTGCTGAGGAAATTGATAAAACAGCTGAACTGTGAATACTGTTTGTAAACTCAAGGGGACTATGAGAATATGGACAGTTTATCATCAGTAGTTGTCTGAGTTATGTAGTATTGTGTAACAAAAACTACCAAAACAAAGCATTGACAAGATTATGTTACTGACTGCTCGGATACCTCATTTCCACTTATCATCGGCATGGGCAGCTCCTAAAGGAGAGCAAATGAACTCATCTGAAGGCTCTTCATACACAGATAGTTGATGCTAGTTGAAACTTAAGCTGGGATGTTAGAACCCTGCCTAGACATTGCCTCATATGATGGCTGGTTTTCAAGAGTTAGGGGAAAGTATCCTTTTTGTGACCTATGCTGAGAAGTCATTACTTTTGGACTCTTGGTTATAGTGGGCTGACCCACAACCCACTGAGGTTTAATGGGGTTGGAGGGACTCTCACATCTTGCTGGAGGAGTACGATTTTTTAAAAGTAAACTGGAATCTTCTAATGGGCACAAATTCCTTTTTTGGTGGAGAGGGGGGAATGCTGTTGGGTACAATAGTGTTGACAAAAGCTGCAATACTTTCCCAAGATGACCAGAAACATCAAGAGGTTAATGTATGCCTGTTTATGGAGAAATTTTTTTTCACTTTATCATACTGGAATGTTGTAATTTGAATTTGTTGTACAAATAGTGTGAATCATAAAAATGTCGTTTTATTAGCAAAGGAACCTCAAATACTAAGTATCAGATGACTGTTAAGTACAGATTTCCAAGGTTGGGTGCAATATACCAGTGAGGGGCTCAGACACATAGCTACATTATATTTTTAACTAGGTGGGATGTTTGCTTTTATAGCATTATAAATTTTGATTTTTGAAATGCCCCCATGTGTGTTTAATCATTTAAGGCAGTAGAAGTAATTATTTAATCTTCATGCTGGTTGAAAGATGGTAATTATTCCTCTATATGTAAGGAGAGAAGTTGAATAACAAGGCCACAAGTTGATTTGGCAGCAGCATGTGGCCTCTACCTGTGTTCCTGTCTGCACTGAGACCCCTGCACCTGCTTCCTGTGCACACGTAGTGGTTAAATAGGCACTTTAAGGTAGAGATTTCAGAATATCAAGTATTTTGGAGACCACAGTTATTTGGGCTTAAGTATATTACCAGAAAAAGCATCATCCTGTTTTGCTGTCCTTGGCACATGGCTCCCATCAATAAAGTTACTTTGTGGTTGGAGTTGCTTTGTTTGAAATGCTGCATCATGTCCAGATTCTAGGCAACAGATGGGGTGGAGAGAGAAAAGACTAGCATCCAGCCACCTTTAAAGACGCTGTGATTGGTGGTTAGAGCACCCAAGAGGCTGTAAGTGAAGACCTGGACCACTAGAGCTAAAGCTGAGTTAAGAATTTGAGAATGGAGTTTTGGATGACAACCACATTGTCCACACATAGTGAAGAGCTTCAGGTTTACAAAAGGATTGTTTGGTCAAGGATATCCTAGAACACAACTGCATTTCAGAAAAGTAAATGGGCCCTGGCTAGTGTGGCTCAGTGGATTGAGTGCCTGCCAGCGAACCAAAGGGTCGCGGGTTCTATTCCCAGTCGGAGCACATGCCTGGGTGTGGGCCAGGTTCCCAGTGGGGGATGCTTGGCAGACAATCACACATTGATGTTTCTCCCCCTCTACCTCCCTTCCCCTCTTCTAAAAATAAAGTTTTTTTTTTAAAGAAGTAAATGGGCCCAAATACAGAAATACAGCCCAAAGAATGTGTTCTTACTGGAGCCCTAGCCTTGACCCGAGACTTTCACTTGATCTTGCATGATACCTTTACTAGAACGACATACACAAGTGAGGTGGGGACAATGACTTAAGCAATCATGTCAGTACAATCTCTAGAAAAAAATATTTTAGCTTCTCACGTGTTACACGATGCTAATAGTTATGCAAATGACAATTTTGTCTCTAATGTGGGGATTTGCTTTTTTTTTATTGGTTTAGTGGCAATGTGGAAACTTGCCATAAAAAATTTCCTTTTATCGAAGGATCGTTGATAACATCCCTGTTACCTTTCTGGGCCTGGTTACACACAATTCTTTCATCCCGCTCACTCTTCAGTCCTGTCAGTTACTTTGTCACCTGTGACAACCTTCACCTTCCAACCCTTGGCCTACAAGTTTGAGTTCCTCTACTACAGTAAACTTGTTTATAGCACCCAAGCAAGTTTATTATACCATCTATCTTCCTTTGTCCTCGAACTTTTGGAAAGAATTACATATAGTCACTGCTTCTACTTTTCTTCCTGTAGCATCCAGAAATGGGCTTTGCTCATTTATTGATTTTTTTTTCAAATAATGACCAAGTTGAATAATCTGTTCTCTCAGGCTATGCCATATGTAGTAATAGAAGATAGCAAAAGGAGGGGTCCTGGGAATCTAGTCCCTTAAAGGGAGAGATTTGCTCAAGTGGCTATCAGTCATATATTTGAGTTGGAAACAACAGGAGCATCTACCTCGTTTGAGTAGAAGAGCACTTAAAGGATTTTAGGTGCTTTGGAGCTCTTAATGGAAGGTAGTGGCTCATGCGCTCTTCAGCTAGGGAAACGCTCAAAGTAAAAAGTCGGTGCTTCCATTGTCAGGCACTGGAATACCCAATGCGTTGCTACTGCTGCCCCCGAGGACCCAGAAGTCAATATTAATATTTTTGAGTAATAATAGTTTTGTGACATCATACTATTAGCTCTTAGCCTCCTTCATTGGGCTACCTTCTTCATTACCCAAAGGTAGTATCTGTGCACTGAACTTAGGACAAAGAGAGCCAAACCCCTGCTCCATTTTATCTGCTCATTTTTGTCACTTCACAGCTAATATTACCCTAACAAATAATGCATCACCAGACTCCTGAATTGTTACTTGACCATCTTTAATAAAATGTCTATTTCTACCTGCCTGCCCTATTTTGAATAACAGCCAAGTATTTCCAGCTGGAACTAACATTTATTCTCCTTCACCTTAAATGCTGTCAGTCAGCACTTAATCAGCAATTTCCACCGTGATCCACCGTGCTAGTAGGCACAATGATGGAAACAGTTATCCAAGATGTTTACTAATCAGATTGGAAGTAATGGACGATGAACAGGAAGAAGTCAGCCAAAACATCAGGTTGGTTTTGAACTGGATTTTGAAGAACAAAATGTTAGAGGATTTGGGAAAGCAAAAATGGCACGAGTAGTGACAAGCTCACTTAGGGTTGAATGGAAGGAGAATCTAAATTGTAAAGGCAAGTAGGACTTAACTCTCTTGGAGCGGAGGAGGTCTTCTATGCCAGGTTAAGGACTTGGGATGCTCATACAGTGGCGGGCAACTGAAAATTTTCTATTTCAGGAACAGAACTGGTAGCAACACAACATGCAGTATAGTGTGGATTCAAGTGGTTAAGCTATTGCAACAGCATAGGTGAGAAAATTGAGAACTTGAATTAGGCTATTGGCAGAATAGGAAGAACAGAGACAGCTAACTGATTGGCAAACAGGTAATTTCAAAAACGTGAACTTACTAAACACTACTATTCCGACTTTCTCTAAGCTGTGTTTATACAAATTGGTCACTAGGGGGCATCAGTTCATCAACTACTAAGGCAGAAAGGAGGGCAGGTAAGCCAATGCGCCCAGGAAGTCTGGAGAGTTCAGTATTCATTTGAAGTCAGCATTTAACTTTTTCAGCTTGGCATTGGGGAAATTAGAATCTTATTGATGGATTTCATTTAAAAATAAATGAATAGCAGTCAACGTGGGCATTTATGCACCAAGGGTAACTTGATATTTCATAGATTTAACTTTTTTGGAAGACACTTGATCTTTGCTATATACATATATTTAATAATCTGTCAGAAATTTTTATTGTGTATTGCGAAATGGGAAGTTTAAAGATTTTTTGATCTCGTAATAAAGTTATAAATGAAGCGAGCACTTCATAATAACTTTTCAAGTTCTATTAAATCAAATGTCTTTAAGCCAGTATTAATGGATTTTTAAGCAAGTATTTGGCCATTTAACTGCTAAGTAAGAGAAATTGCTACCAGTTTAGTTCCATTAGTCTTTCTCATCCTTTGGTTACTCTTACTAGAAACCAATAGGATGATAATTTAAACACCTGTCACAGCCATGGGGCTGTAGAGTAGCAGATAGGAAATGGAGTAACCAGAGAACTTATGCGCATGACCCATAGACATGAACAATGATGTCGAGATTGCCTGAGGGAGTAGGACAATTGGGACAACTAATTTTTTTAAAGTAAAAAAAAAAAAATCACAATATTCAATTGCATGGAGCTTTGAAAAGAAAAGGTTTGCAGGACTTAGCATCTATAGAATAAATATTTAAATTTATAGAGAGGCCTGGCATGTGTAGTAGTTATTCACTTAAAAATTATATCAAATACATATTGGTATGGCAAGTTTTGGAAGTTTTCTGATGAAGTCCTACAGTATGAAAAACTTTTAAAGTAGGATGCATTATGAAAAACAAAAACATTTGAAGACTGATTTTCTTTTTATGTTAGGGCTTGTGATTGCATTTAAATTTTCTACATATGTTGAGCCCCTACTATGTTCCAAGAATTGTATGTGATTGGGATACATCAAAACAATAATCTTTGCTCTCTTGGAGAGCTTACATTCTATAGTAAGGGGAACAGAAATAAGCAATAGGCATAATAACTCAGTATTATGTTAGGAGGTAACACATGCTGTGGGGAAATTAAGGGGAATTGGGTGGTTCCTATTTTTAGAATGATTAGTGTGGGCCTCAATGAGAGGGCATTTGAGCAAAGACTTCAAGAAAGTAATTAGGATGGCCCTGACTGCTGGGTTAAAAATACATCATAAGACAACAGACACAAGTTAGCTCATTGCAGTAATTCAGGAGAGAATGGTGATTTGGATCAGGGTGGTGAAGAAGAAGATAGATGAAATATAGATGTAGTTTTCAGATTTAATGATGGGATTTCCTGGCAATTTGTGGGTCGGGCATCAAGAGAAATGAGTAAAAGAGAACTGCAAGGCAAGCGTGCTTCTAAACAACTGCAATCCTGGGGCAAGAGTAAACTGATGGTTAAATATTTAAGTTTGTTAAATGAAAATACATTCAATGCTCCTATCTTGGCAAATATACCTTCACGAGTACCTGGAGGGCCAGGTTTGAATTTCAGATTCTTCAATTCCAGTGCAAGAACATCACTTGCACACAGAGGTGATCCTCAGCCCATGTCCCACCTTCCTTTTCCCATCCCTGGTTCTGAACTGTATGGCAGCAGGCCTCCTGCACATTGTGTGGACATCCTAGCCTGCATGTTCAAAATTCACCCTCCTTCCATACCAGTGCACGCACTGGTGACGTAATGCATACTCTGGAACAATTGAAGCCATCTAACGCAGAGTATTTGGAATCCTGAATGAGTGAGTTTCAGGTAGGCTCGTGATTTTGACTCATCTATAGCTCAGGGCTCTGGGTAAGGGCCTCTTGCTGCTTTTATGGGCAATACTACCCCAAGGTTTTTGGCCTGAATATCTGCACAGGTGGTTTTGCCATCAACTGAGAAGGGGGCTGTAGGTGGAGATCAGGGTGAAGAGATAAGCTTTGGAGCACTTATAATCTGTTCTCTATTACACATCCAAATAGTACTATAGAGAATGGTGAAGGGAAAACTTCAATTTATAGTAATACTGGCCTGGAATATATCAAACAAGACTGAAGGCTGTTTTCACTACAACCATTCTGACCAGTTAAAAATGTAAAAAAAACAACAACCCATGAACTTTAAGTGACTCCAGACTTTTACTAAATGAATTTCATTCAGAAATTTTTTAACCTGTCATGTATAAACTGATGGACTCCATCTTATCTGGAGCACTGTTTTTCAATTTTTTCTTTTAAACTAGCAAACACTTCTTTAACCCTGCTTTCTACAATCTAAAATCCCCTGAGACTTTTTCTTCTAGTGAACTACTCAGTGAATGTCCTCACTAGTATGTGTTTTCTTGCCTGGAATGTTAGTATCATTTTTGTTTTTTTTTAACTTAAAAATGATGAGACTAGATGAGATCAATAAGGGAGTGAGCATAGATAGAGAACCAGCAACTGAACTCCGGGGTACTCTAAAAGACTGGGAGGAAGACAACCGTGTAGAGCAGACCGAGACAGCGACCAGGGAGGTAAAAGGAAAACTAAGAGTAATGTCCTTGAAGCCAAATGAAGAATTTTATCCAAGAGGAGAAAGTGATCAACTGTGTTAAATGCTACATATGGTACAGATAGGCAACTTGATGCAGCCAGCTATAACATATAATTTGAATTAGCATTTCAAATCTGTTTCCCAAAGCAATGATTTCGTTAGCTAGCTTTCTAAATTTTAGTTACTTTTAAGTGAGTTTTGTAGGTTTTCATTATATCTGCAACTGAACTTGTAGTGTTTCTTTGGAAACAGTTATTTCCTATAATTCATTTTTTGTGAATTTATTTCATTGCCAATATGACCATTGTTTTGAGTTGGTGGTGACTGTTGAAATAAATTATAATCAAAGCTGTCATCGATTTATAAGATCCCTATAACCTGAGATTTCCAATAATCAATGCACTGTGGTCAGAAAGAACACAATTGTGCTTGTTCAGACATTCTGAAGTAATTTAGATAGAATACATCTGTTGCATCTTGATAAACTGCAGGTTAAACAACACCAAATATATTGAGTTTCTCCTAAGAAAATGGCTTGGTCTTCCAGATTACATCTTATTTTTTATGCAATCAAGTCTGTATTGTATCATTTTTCCATATGAAATGACTTTCCCAAATACGCCTGCCCTCAGGAACTCTGAATTACACACTTAAAGGAAGTATCCTTTCTAAATGAGTTGAATGGCATTCTGTTAAAAAGATGAACAGCTGGTCATGTAGAAATTCTCTGGAATGCCCACCTGTCCTACAAAGGCAAGGAAAAGAACTGAGATGTGAGGTATAGTGCTTGTTTTTGGTGTACAGAAGTGTTTATCTTTCCACATAATCTTACCAAAATCCTTACGTAATTTTAATAACTGCTTTTTTCTTTAAAAGGCTGCTAATCCATTAACAATGTGAAGGTCCTGAGAACCCTCCAACTGCAATTCAGTGGGATGCAGCATCGTGCTGGAATTGTCCCATTTGCTAAGGCTTTGTTTCTTAGATTAAGATTCAGGATCCTCCTGTTTTAAAATTATACTTTGTTCTTGATTAACCTTGGGATTAAGTTTGAATTTCTTATCGTAGTACAAACGATTGGACCTTTGCTCAGCTCTCCATGCTTATCTCTTCTTCCCCTCTTGAGTCCTTTGTTTGAGCGGTAAGGACCTAGCAGACAGCGAAGCTCTCCCTTCTTGGCACAGGAAGCAAGCAGCCTTTCTCCTTACCCTGTCCAATTCTGACTTGTCGACACCTGGTTTATTTCTCTTCGTGTGCTTCTTCTTCATTCCCTCAAAGTCTGTGTATAGTTGGGGTTTTCTGTTTACTAAATGGATGAATCTCCCCACGAGGAGGTTTGGCTTCGGGTTATGCTCTTTATTCTGCTTTGTTTCTCAGAATTTCTATAGAAATTGTTTGAATGTGGGAGTAGGAGAGGGTTAGGGGCAAGTACAGCGTTACCTTCCCCACGTCACAGATAAATGAGATTACAAAACAGAGATCTTATCCAGTGGGCATTTTTAAAGAGCGAGACCTACGGAGCCCAATCTGCCCTTTGAAGGGCTAAGTAAACTGTGCCTTGAGTGTGGATTCTCTCAGCATAGGACACTCCCCGGATTTGTAGTTACAGCTGAGTTAATGTTGTGAGATGTTGCAGACTCTACAGATGGGTCAAGAAGGAAGCTGGAGAACTTGTGTGAAGATAGGCTAGTGCCTGCGCTCCGGTCGAGAGAAGGAAGGCGAGATGCCATCTGAAGTGGGTCACCGTCTTCTACCCCTTCCAAACGAGACAGACGGTAGCGCTATTGCTCTAACAATCGCCCTCTCTGTTCCAAGAAGACCTAGTTACGGAGCGTGAGCGAATATGAGTGTAAAGACACCGTGTCCTCTCGGCCTTTGTGCACGGAGAGGATTACATAGCATCCGGGGAGAGCTCACTTTCCCGGGTCTCCGTGGCTCGCTAGCCTCATACCCAGCCTCCGTGCTCGCCCAGGCTAGGACACTGGCTCTCCGGGATTCCGGAACGCAGCGCGAATCCCCAGCGCTGGTTCCCAAGGGCTGAGACGGAGGCTAGCGTTCCAGGCACTGTCCGATTGCTGTACCCACCTCGCGACCCCATCTTCATTTTCTGAGGCTGTTAGCTGACTGCCCCGCCGGCCGGGAAGAGGCGGGGCGGTGGGGATAGCCTCTCAGCGCCCCCTGGGCGTCGGCATTTGTCGTTCAACAGCTAGGGCACCCTCAGCTACCGCCCCCGGCAGGAGTTTCCAGGGCTCGGGTCACTGCAGTCATCCCCGGGAAGGAGCGCGGAAGCGAGTGGGCGGTGAGAGGCGGAGCAAGGGACGCGGGGGGCGTGGACGCGGCCGGCT
Source organism: Mormoops blainvillei (assembly GCA_004026545.1). Taxonomy (NCBI): domain Eukaryota; kingdom Metazoa; phylum Chordata; class Mammalia; order Chiroptera; family Mormoopidae; genus Mormoops; species Mormoops blainvillei. The sequence continues at coordinate 33,081 of PVJD01005294.1, read as the reverse complement.
TTGGAAAGGCCCCAAGTTAATGAGGCGTGCGGCGGCGGCAGAGCGCCTTTCAGAGTTGGGCTTTTCCCCGCGGTGCGGCCGCCAAGAGCCGCCTTTTCCGCTGGGTGTCACTCGGGGGTGGGGGGGATGGCCCATTCAAAAGCGTCGCGAGGGGGCCCGGCCAGTGCCCTTCAGTGAGCGCTCGCAAGAGGACGGCAAAGGCCCGGAGGCTCGCAGCTCCCGGACCTTGTGGCGCATCAGGACGCGGTTGCCCCTCTGCCCGGGCCCCGAGTCGCAGCCGCTCTGCCTCTTGCGTGTTAGCCTCCTCTGCGCGCTCAGGGCGGGCGGCCGCGGAAACCGCTGGGGCGAGGACGGAGCGCGTCTGCTGCTGCTGCCCCCAGCCCGGGCAGCTGGAAGTGGAGAGGCCGAGCGGAGCGGTGTCCCCCCCTATGCCGGGAAGATGTTGGAGAGCAGCGGCTGCAAAGCGCTGAAAGAGGGTGTGTTGGAGAAGCGAAGCGATGGGTTGCTGCAGCTCTGGAAGAAAAAGTGCTGCATCCTTACTGAGGAGGGGCTGTTGCTCATTCCGCCCAAGCAGCTTCAACACCAGCACCACCAGCAACAGCAACAGCCTGGGCAGGGGCCGGCCGAGCCGTCCCAACCCGGAGGCCCTGCCGTGGCCAGCCTCGAGCCGCCGGTCAAGCTCAAGGAATTGCACTTTTCCAACATGAAGACCGTGGACTGCGTAGAGCGCAAGGGCAAGTATATGTACTTCACTGTGGTGATGGCCGAGGGCAAGGAGATCGACTTTCGGTGCCCGCAGGACCAGGGCTGGAACGCCGAGATCACGCTGCAGATGGTGCAGTACAAGAATCGTCAGGCCATCCTGGCGGTCAAGTCCACGCGGCAGAAGCAGCAGCACCTGGTCCAGCAGCATCCCCCGCAGCCACAGCTTCAGCCCCAACCCCAACCCCAACCCCAGCCCCAGCCCCAGCCCCAGTTCCAGTCCCAGTCCCTACCGCAGCCGCAACCCAAGCCCCAGCCGCTCCACCCGTATGCGCATCCGCACTCGCATCCGCACCCTCACCCGCATCAACTACCGCACCCGCACCAACAACCGCTCTCTCAGCCGCACGGCCACCGACTTCTCCGCAGCACCTCCAACTCTGCCTGAAGGGGGCAGCACCCGGGCAAGACAAGGTGACAAGGTAAGGTCCCGGCAACTCCGGCTACGGAGGGCCATAAAAGGATTGGGACTCGGCGCTGTCGGGAGTGGGAAGCGTGTTCACGGGTTTGACTCTTGGGTGGAAAAATGAGAAGTTATAACAAGTTTCTGGGTAGGTGAAAAGAGGGGAAGCAAGCAGGAGATGCGGGGCAGAGAGGGGAGGGTGGGGTACTCGGGCCAGGTAGGGAGGACTCGCGCACCACCACCCTGCCCACCCTGGCCCTCACATGTTCAGTGGTGTGTACCCCAGCGACACCGCTGGCTCTCTCAGTGTCTGAGCCCTTGCGGGAGCGACCCCGGTGTTCTGACGAGCACGCTTTGTCTGCCTGACTGGCCCGAAGAGAGCTGTGTCTTGGAGGAATCTGAGCCACCTACTTCATTGCATCCCCTTTCTTTCCAGGTTTTTGAGGACTTGAGGAAGTGGGACGAGCGCCTTCCATTGTCTTCACTTCGGTCGAAAACAAATCTCTCTGCCCCGCACCAGATCAAGTAGTTTGGACTTCACCTGACTGATAACTTGGGATTCCTCTTAGTTTTCTGCAGTCTTCTTCATCACAATGCAGGAAACAATTTCAAGTCCAGAAGGCTTTATTTATGAACCTTTGAAAGGATATTCCACTATGGTGGACCTTCTAGGAGCGATGATGTACTGTAATTTTATTTTACTGTATTTTGATTTATGATTATTTATTAGTTTTTTAAAATACTTGTTCTAAGACATTTCTGAATGTAGGCCCTTTTCCCAAAAAGGAACTTTATTTTAAAAAACATATTCCCTAGTATGTTCTAACCTTGGAAAGGAAGAAAGGGCGGTGTAGTGGAAAACACTAAGAATTCATTAATTCGTTATTCCTAGGGCATTTTCAGAACGCCTGACACTTCCATTGTTATGCCAGGTGGTTGAAATTAAACTCTGTGATATAACTTTTTTTTTGAGGTTTTTTTTCCTTGGATATATATCTCGTGTAGAAGTTTAAAGAAGCTAAATATTTAGAACTGTGTAATTATGAAAATCTAATTGTTTATCTAAAAGGAAATCAGTAGTAATGATGTCTAATTCAAAATATTTAAAACATAACCCAACTGATGGCAGGGTGATTTTGAATGTGTGTGGTAGGACTGGGTCTACTGTAGGAAAAAACAAACAAACCTCATGTTATCTGTGAAGGGTTTAATAAGGAGATTTCTTTGGTTTCTGAGTATAAATGCATTGGGTGTTTCATTTCAGAAGACATAGTGAAGGAAATGGGAATCATTCCACTTGTTTGAGACAACATTTTTGTGTTCAGTCCACATTAGAGATTTCCCTTCTCCAAGGGCTTTGCACGCTTTACTTGAACCACATTTTCTTCCTTTATTCTAGAAGCATACCCTAGAATCTTAAAGTTTAAAAATACAGTTCATAAGTATTTCAGAAGACTAAGAGTCATCATTTTCTGTTTTCTTACTGAAAATAATGTTGATCAAAGAAACTGTTTTGCGTTTTATTGCTCTGTGAGAAATTGGAGGGTTATATGTTTTGTTGTTAGGTTAACTAAACTCAGAAATTGAAAAAGAAAGGACTGGATCAACACTGGATTTTCAGTAGGAAAACAACCCCAGTCTTGTTTTAGCAGCCACTTGTTCATCAGGGGTTGGGGGTGGGGGGATGTGCTTTTAAAGGTAAAACAAACCCTCTTCTGTGTTAAATCAAAAGGATGGTCAAAATCCACACGGGCAGATGCTACTGGAGTTTAAAACGCACTGTAGATGATACAAAACCCTCTGGGGGCTGAAAATCACTTCCTATCTGCATGGCTTTACTCACGGGTCTCTGTTTTCCATTATCTTTTTCACAAAGTCTTGATCAGTAATTTTCCAGCATCCAAATTGGGTAGGTCGGTATTAGGCCGATGTTAAGTTAATATAGTCAAGACATGAAAACAGTTTTATGCTAGAGATGTCTATTCTCCCTCCATCTAGAAAGGAGTATTATGGTCAAATTACTTTTTAGTGCAGTGATGAAATTTCGAGGTCATAACTCTAATCCAAAAAGTTGCAGGGGAAAATGAAAACTTGAGTAAATGACAAGCAGAACTTAAGTGAACTCCCACTTCTGGTGGCAGTTTAAGTTGTGATTGTGAGTATATGCTGCAAAGATTTCAAAAATCGCATATATATTTGCGCATGTAAATATGATAGGCAACTTAGAGAGCCAAATCTAAAGAGAAGGCAAGTTTGGTTTGGCTTCTTTGGAACCACTGCTCTACTTTTTAGATAATGCCTCATTGTGCTGTAGGTTTAATATATGTAGATTATATAGCCCCTATTAAACCACAGCTTTTTTTTCAGATAAAAGGATTTTTCTTTCATATTCATGTGCTATAAAAAAAGGCAAAACTTAATACCAAGTACTTTTAAAATTAAGATTCATGTAGGTTGTTAGCTTATATATAGGCTGCGAAGTACTGGCTGGTGGAATTTTTTTCACAACGTCTATGGTTCTGAATGGAGCCACCAGAATCATGGTCCCTTGTTCTGTCTTTCCACAACCTTGATTTGCTGTGATATTTATGTTGAATTGACCCTGTTAGTGGTTCTCCAGTTTGAAGGTCTCCTAGCAGTTAATTGTGAAATCTGAGAAATGAGAAAGGAGAGGACTAGGATGGTTTCTGTGTTTTGACAACTTTGAAATTATTATGGTTGAATAATTCTTCCAGAACAAAGAAGCAACTATCTATGCTCCACAAAATACAAATGCAAACCATGTAATGTGTCAATGGTTCTATTCTACCTGTAAAACAAAATAAGCCACCTAAGGTATTATAAGTCCTAACCAATCTCCTTCATGAAAAAAGATAAAAGTACTTTTTTCAATCCAAGAAAATGAAGGAAAGGGCAGGTACAACAGAAAACCCATTCCTTAAATAAACATAAAATGTAAAAAGTTGGAAAATGAAAAGGAATGTCCCATCTGAACTTTTGTCCTTGAACTTAGGTCAGTACCAAGCTTTGTATACAGTGAGCTCAATTCACTATTTGTTGGGACAAATGAATGAAAGGAAAAAATGTGTAACTTCCCAGCACCCAGGAGGTGGTTTCTCTTGCCTCACGCTGTGCTTCCTTTACGTTTATGTCATTGCCTGAGAACAGCTATTACTGGGACCGGCTTCACAACGTGACGAAGCTGCTTAGGCATACTTTCGTAGCGGAAATCACTGATCTGCGTGGGCCCTGCAGGGGGTGCTGAGGTCAGAGTAAACGGCAATAATGGGCCCTTTCAAAATGAACATTGCCCTCATAGAGGAAGCTGGAATCCTGTCAGAGAACTCAAACCAACTTTATAATTTCACTTGAAATTTTTTCACCTGGAGGTAGAAGAGCCCAGCTCACTGCTCAGAAGGGTTCCCCTCCTATGTAAACACTGTTAGGAAGTCTGGTTAAGTTCAAAGGTCTTTTTTTTTAAAAAAAAACAACAACTCTGCCTGCATATACTTACTTCTCTTAAAGATTCCTCACTTTAAATCTGACTCTACAAGTTTGTTGCTGGTGTGGAAGTTCAAACATCACTCGTTTTCTTTTTAACTTGTCTCCAAGTGTTTACAATGTCAGGTTCAATGGCAGGTTTAGAAGAGGTATCTAAGACCTGAGTGAAACTAAAACAATCCCATTACACAGTTTTGTAGGATGAGGTGGACCTGCGAGCATTTGTTCTGTCTCTTTTCTAAATGTCAAACAAACTTCTTTTTGCTTTACCAATAAAGTGCCCTAAGCAGAATAAAATTTCAATTTGCAAAGTATAGAGGTTGCTACTGTATCCATCAGAGATTCTCTCAAGAGAAATATACCAGATTACCAAAAACAACCTAAGATGTATTAATCATGAAATTGTATTGGATGGGTTTTTAAGAACTACTTTCTAAAATTTGGACATAATTTGAAGGGTGACATTTTTGAACTGCATGGTGTACAGCCAGATCTAGATTTACACAACACTGAATGACAATGTGATCTATGACTTTGTTGGCAGGACACCTGCCACATGGCGTATAGGATCGAACAGGGCTCTCTTCGAAAGCGCGTTATTCTCCAGCGAAGGAAGCAGGACCCTGGGCCTTTAGAAGCATCTGTGTCAGAGCTGGAGCGGCCTGCTCCTATCTGCTCTGAAGCTGACCTGCGGGTCACCAGCTGGGTAGTGAGGAAGCAGGTTGTAACAATAGGTGGTCCTTCCAAATCACTGTACTTATTTTGAGAAGAAAGCTAAAATGATTGTCTGTTACATTCCACTGTCAGCTTTCTACTTAGTTTCAGAATATTCAAATGCCAGCTTCTGAAAGTATCACCATGTACCAAATGCTTTACTATCGCATTGGTGGACTTAAGTGTGGTCATAATTTGTGTAAATATGGCTCTTAAATGATTTGGGTAGATGTGATTTATTTTTCATATTTTAAAAATGCATTCCATTTCCAATAAAGTATCGATTGCGATGACCGATCTGTGGACCTTTTGAAGGCCTCGTTCACCGGGCACGGGTACCATGCGTTGCTGCGGGAGAAAGGTTCTAAAGAGCCCGTCTGTTATAAAGCCCATGACCATCCTGGGAGGAAAAAGACCATTTTTGAGGCTGGAGATTTATTTTTAAAAACATTACCTGGGCATCTTGAACATGGCATATAAAAATTCACTGAGCTCTTTTGGTGAAATAATTACCTTATGCTAATGGATTTGAGTTGAATTTTCCATGATGCCCCAGAGAATGAGAAATGGTTTTCAGTAACTGGCTTAAAGGCATTTCCCTCTGAATCCCAGGGAGATCCAAGTCTTTCTAGGTCTCTTGAGAGGGTAAAGCCGTGACTCTTAAGAGAATCATTCTTCAAACAGATATTTATAAAGCTTCCCGTTTTATGTTGAGAGCAGAAGAGAGATTTGATTTCTTTGAAGGAAAATAGCATAACTTTTATAATCTCCATTGGCATTTAAAAACCTTTAAATCTCAAAAGGTTTAAAATAGAAAATTTGAAGGCAATTTTTTATCCCTCAGCATAGTCTTACATTGACAGCTTTATTACTCTACTGTTTTATGCAATATATATATATTTTTTGTTGTTTTTTTAAGAAGAAATGAAATCTGAGGAGACAGATTACTGCCCCTGTGAGGGGACTTCAGAGGTACTGTGTGAAACGCAGTTATGTAGCAGATGATAAAGCATGGTGGGTAACAGCCAGGACGTGAGCATCATAGTACCTGGGTTCAAGTTCCAGGTGCATCATTTACTAACCATGTAGATACTGAGTAACATAACCTTGTGGAAATTCAATTTTCTTCTCCATAAAATGTAGTTAATAAAGGTATCTACCTTAGGGTTATTGACTTAATAAATTAGTGTATATAAGAGTGCTTAGAAGCTCCCTGTATTTTAGGGCACATAAAGTGGCTTGGGAATCATTATAGCCCCATGAATATATAATATATGGTGTTTTAAAGCTATGAATTAGGTTTTCTGAGATCTCAGCACTTCTTTTAAATGGTAAGAGCAGTATGTTAGCAATATCCTTGCATTCAACTTTGAAAAAAGAGAAAAAAACATTATTTATAATATTACTATTTTCATTGCTTATTACTTTCCAGTCTTCATTCATATGCTTACATATTTTGAGTTATAATGAAACAATAAGTATTTTGATTGTTTCATTATAACTTTATTTTATATGTGCGTATATGTGTATATATATTATATATACATACATACATTTTTTTTAATGGCGAGAGAGAAGACACTTGGTCCCCAGGTGTGGTAGTGTTGGTGGCTGTCATGCTCTCAGTGAGTCCTTTTCTCAGAATCGCCCTCAGTCTCATCTCAAGGAGAACCACATTGCTATAGGACGCACCCCCTTAGTGGTAACCCACACCCTGTGATTGGCGTCTGGGGAGTCGATAAAGACCAGGCTCTGTTGTCTCAATCTGCAGGACACCTGTAAAGGACCATCCCAGCTCCAGAGCTCCCTGTAGAATGGGCGGAGGCCTGTCTCAATAACGAACTGGCTGTTCAACTGTCCCTCTGCCCAGGTCTGCTTCCCTTGCTTCCTCACAGGTGAGATGCTCAAGAACATGACCCTTTCCCCCCTCTTCCCACCTAAACCTTCTGCAGTTGAGGCTCAGAGTCTCAGAGCCTGTTTCTTGGAGATTCTGTCTATGACTGTGTCTGCAGGAAAAAAAAAATTTCTGTCTGAGGGTTGGTGGTGTTGGAGGGAGGTATATAGCACAGTGGTTAATTCTATGCTTTAGAGCATGACTCTCAACCTGGAACACTTTTGTCCCTCAGGAGGCATTTGACGAGTTGGAGACATTTCTCATTTTCACAACTGGTGATGTAGGTCAGAGCTGCTGCCAAATATCCTACGAATCACAGGACAGTCCCTCACAACAAAGAATTATTCAGCCCCAAATGTCAATAGTGCTGAGGTTGAAAAACCCTACTTAAAGTCAAGCTTGTTCTTTTTAGCTGAGTTCTCTTGGGCAAGTGATTCAATTTGTTTTAGCTTCAGTTTTCATGTGCAATATGCAGACAATGATAGCACCTGTCTCATGGAGTTGTGAACTCAAAATCAGTTCACATAAAGGGGCTCTTGCTCTTCCTGTTACAAAGTGAGCATTCAATACACTGTAGCTATCATCTTCATTATTACTAACTAAAGTTATAATTTTTTATTTTTAGACAGAGGGGACGGGTGAAAGGGAGAAAAAAAATCAATGTGTGGTTGCCTCTCGCGAACCGCCCACAGAACTGGCCCGCAACCCAGACATGTGCCCTGACTGGGAATTGAACCAACGCCCCTGTGGTTCACAGGCTGGTGCTCAATCCACTGAGCCACACCAGCCAGGGCTAAAGTCATCATTTTAATGACAGCATAATATCCTACTGAGTTGATATATTACTTCATTCCTTTGTTGTCATTTAGTGAGTTTCTGTGTTTATGCCGTTATCAATGCTGCTACAATAATTACCTTCATGCATACATTGTACTGGAGACAGCATGGATGGACTTGGATTCTAGTTATGACTCTGATTAGTCTTGTGACAGTAGGCAGTTTTTTTAATCTGTCTGAGCCTCACTCTGCTTAGTGATGTTTATTTGGGCTCTGGAAATGGAAACTTGAAAAAAAGGTCAATGTAGCTATGTTGCAGACCCTGCAACCCGGCCACCGTCGTTTATAACAGAGCGAGCCGGCGTGGGCTGCAGCTCTGTAAGGCTGGACAGCCTGCGCTTCCGAAGAAACTGATCAATGAGTACTCAACTATCGTACAGAAAGAAACAGGAAGTGACTCTTGAGGAGTTTCGAAGTTTTCATTATGTCATGGCCCTGCACTTGCTTTCTCCTGAAGTTGACAGCTCATATACAGTTCAGCTCCTCCTGAAGCCAACAGTTCAGTTATTTTGCAAGTATTTGGTACTTGGCTGGACCAAATTCTACCGGGTGGCTTGCTCTGTCAGGGCTGACTCATCACCTCAAAAGAGCAGCCTGGCTTTGTGACTAATCACAGTGAAAGAAGCCAAACTGGAAATAGTTTTAGGCATATTCTCTTTCTACTATGTAGCTGCCGAAAAAAATGTTTACATCGACAAAGCTGGGCTACAGTTTGTAAACATCCTGCCATTAATGATCCTTCTAAGTAATCCTCAATACATACATTTGTGTGTGTGCATTTACATATTCACTTTTCTTGCTAGTAACTTTCATGGCCCATGAAGGGTGAATTGGCCAGTTTCCGTCGCAGGACCTGACATCTGAAGGGTCTGAAACAGCCCCGGGCTTTTCAGGGCTTTGAGCGTCATCCTGCTTTGAGGGCTGGCCCCAGCCTGCCTAAACCCCTGTTACAAAGCAGGGGCCTGTGATTGTGCCAGGTCCCTTTGTAATTGCCGGTTGCCCCGTTTCAACACCACCACTGGAGGCAATGGCTCCAATCTCAGTGGGAGAATAATTTATTAACTTACTCTTTTAGTTTCTGACAGCAAAGGAGACTCTTAAGGTAGCTATTAGTACATGAGTTGTGGTTTAAGGCGCGAGGGTGAATCTGACCCTCGCCATAACACACTGGCTCACAATAGAATAATTATAATTATTGTAAGAAGTTTTAATTAAATTTCTGTTGCCTGTAAAAAATGCCAGGTAGCTACTGGAAGACCTGAGCTGCATGGCTGTCTCAGGCTGGTGGACCTTGGTTTGTATTTGCCTTGTATAAAATAGTAGGCGAAAATATCTCTCCTCTATCTGTATAAATGTTGAATTTGAGGCCAGAGCTGAAAGTGGAATTTTAGAAGTTTAGACAAAGTCTCATGCATCCCTCCTCTTTTTGCAGGGGAAGAAAATGAACCCAGGAGGGGCCAATGAGCTGCTCATGGTCACAGACAATTAGTCAAAGACAGGATTATAAACCAAACTCAGCTCCCTTGATTGCTAATTAGTGTTCTTTCCATCGAACCACTACTTTGTACAGCTTGGAAGATAATTTATGTAAACTCAAGGTGTTGTCATTCTTGCAACTAATCACTTGAAGCTTTCGGACATCACATCCTGCCCCCTCCAAAAGTATAAATTTTATTTAAATTATATAAATTATATAAGCTGTCTTAAGGTGTTTATAAATATTAAAAGTAAATTTTAATTCTACAGTTTTCAGAAGTGAGTTCTCACTTAGACCTTCCGAATATCATCCATGTGGCTTAACAAAAACCTTTAGCAAGCAGAAAATTCACAAAGGAAAGCAGATATATATTTTGAAACAAACATTTTAAAATGTGGTTGTTAGAATATATCCTTTTCAAATATGAATTGTAAATTATCTCTTTGAAAACTGGGTTAAAAATCTGTTTGGAATTTGTTTTATCACATGACTCCTAAAATATTCATGGAATGTATCTGGTGTTACCAGCTACCCCCCTCCCCGACCTCAGCCCCAGGGCCTTGAAATTATCGCTGGAGCTGAAAAATGTTGAAGTGATTTGAATGTTTATCCAGTTGTTTAAGGAGGTAGCTGACTGGCTTTTCTCACCTCTCTGTGTAGGTGTTAGGAGAAATATTCCCTGAAGAAGGTGCATCCAGGGTAATGGATGCATGGGCTACCATGAAATCCAAAAGGTGGGGTGGTCAAACTTGTTGCTTCCCTTCTAGGAAACTCGGTGATAGTAATCCACAAAGCTCAAAATTCAGTAATACACAACAGTTTATAACCTATCTAGGACATTCAATAGCCCTAACTAGAAAACTTGGAGACGATTTCAGAACTCATACCTTTTAATGAGAGGACAGAGGGGGAAAAGGAGAGGGATCCCTCCCTGGTAAGTACATGTACTCCAGCATCCAGGAAACAGGTTTTTAATTCAAAATTATGTATGCCCCCTGGGTGACGCCATTATTTCCTCTTACATAAAGTGACCTTTTACAGGGCTTCATTCATAGCACTTGGCTCCCTCCAGAGTCACAGCACTTGTCACAAGGCAGCGGGTTGCCTGCTTGTTCTTATGCAAGCGATGACTGGGAGTGCTTGATAGGGGGTGATGCTGACAGCCTCTCTCTGACAGCAGATTGTCAGCATTCTTGACCCGGACACTCCAAGAGCCTGGGAAAACACTTTGATTTCAATGTGGCTTTAAAAAACAATACCCAGTTGAACCAAATGACTGCGTAAAATAGGTCCACAGAGCAGCTCTTGTGGAATTAGCCGGTTCTCAGTACCCCTAAAGAAATGAATGACAATGTCAGTGTGCTAAAGCAGGGCACCCTCTCACTAGTATGAATGTAACTTGACATAAAAAAGTCAATATTCTTACTTCAAACTTATGGCACAGAAACTAACATACAGAACAGGGATGAGAGACAAATTGTTTACAAATCAGTAATATGGAAAGAATCAGGTATGAAATACAAAGGTGTGAGTTGTAAGGGTAGGCAAGAAGGTTCCATCCTGATGGGGGGGGGGGGGCGGTTGGGCCAGGCAGGTCTAGGAAGTGAAGATCTTGTAAAAATCAAATAGAGGGGAGGGGGAGGAAGGAAGGTGTTTTTTAAAGACTTCCTCAATTCACACTCATTTGGTTTGTTTCTAACTGCTGATTAAGAACATTTTTTTTTTAAATGAAGATTATTTTAGAAGAAAAGAGGAATAATTAAGCTTTCTTCTCTCTTTTTAAGACTTTGTTTATCCTCTAAATGAGTCTCTGAAAAAAATAATAAACACAGGATAAAGCAAAACTGTGAGCTTATATAGGCTCAAATCTCTTAAGAAACATTTTCTTTAATTTGGCTTGAGTTTGAAAAACTGATACTCATTAGAGTACTTCCTTCTAGATCCTAACTCTACAAACAGTGGTGGAAGTAGCCCTAGCTCTCCCACAAGACTGTTATTAGCAATTAATTCAGGCAAGGTACATTCTTCTACTATGAGGCAGACATAGTAGGAGCCAAGATGATGCCCATGAAAGGCGGGGAGTCTAGCCTGGGAAGAGGATCAGATTGGATAAGGGACATAGTACCTCGGAAGATCTAGGAAATTGATTGGTTAGTGGGAGGGCCCAGCGCAAACCTACAAAGGATCGAAAAGAGATTGGTCAGTGTGAAAGCCCAAGGTAATGTAATCAAAGCTTAACAAAGACCTCTTTTTAGAAAAGCATCTGTTTGTTTGTGTGCTTGCCCTTCCCTTCCACGTTCTCTCTCTCTAGCAGCCACGTGGGCCTGACAGCCATGGAGGCCCAAGCGTGGCTCCCGGAGCAGGCTCCAAGTGTGAGCCTGGGTACGGCAATGCACTGCCCGCCAGGAAGAGAGATTAAGCTTTGGCATGGACTGAACGGATGGCACAGAACCTCTGGACCCTGGCCCTTTTTCTGGGTTTGGTGAAGACATGGCTGGACATCTGCCACAGAGGGATGGAGCGGAACCATGAGGCTGTGGGTGAGACACAGACACCGGACATCTGGGACAGTCCTTTGTATTTGCTCCAGCTTCACGCTCCAGCTTCAGTAACTCTTACCACTACACTTCATCCTTTTGTGCATGGGTCCCTGAAATGCTTCCCTCATGACCTGGTTGAAGTATCCCATTTCCACTAGCCACAAAAGCGCTGAGCCTGGTACCTAGTTCATAGCAAGTGCTCAGTGAAGGATAGACACAATAATAAAGTGAGACAACTAGAGGTTGGCGATAGGGTGTGGCAGCTAGTTTTTGGGTCCAGTGCTAAACTTTCCATGGTTTTTTGCACATCTTTTTGTAAAAAAAAAAACCCAAACAAACAGATAATGTTTTATTAACAATATATCTTTACAAAACTGGTTACTAATTCACATGTAAATAAAATAATACATACTTTAAAACAGGAATTAGGAAACACAAAAGCCTATCTAAAAATTGGTTTTATTTCTTCAGGTTTCATTATGAATGATTTATGAGGTCTGTCCAAAAAAAGTCCAGCCATTGTTAATGTAACAAGAATGGTTTGCGCAACATCAGTGTAACCTGGGAGCCAAGGAGAGTGGACTGGAATGCACATGCCTGAACAATGACGACTTCACTGTACTAGTCAGTGGGGGTGCTGGACACCACTGATGAGCATGTGAACTGTGTGGCCATCACATTCAAAGTGACTGAGCAAGTAAAGCAACGAATCTGCATCCAATTTTGCATTAAGCTTAACATTCTTCCACGGAAACTATTTGGATGATTCAGAAGGCCTTCGGGAACAAGGCAATGAGTACAGCACAAATAAAAGTGCGGCACAGATTCTTCAAAGATGGTCAATAATCTGTGGAAAGTGGTTCATGTTCTGGAAGACATGCAACGAAGCAGAACACCTGAGAATGTTGAACATGTATGGGCTGCAATTAACAAAGATCGGAGAACTATGTGAGGTCCCAAGGTGCCTACGTTGAAGGGGACTGAGGCATCATTGTCCTACATACAATGTTTCTTGTATCTTGTGTCTTCTTCAATAAATGTCTCCATTTTTCATAGTACCTGGCTGGATACTGTCTGGACAGACCTTCATGTAAGCTTGGTTCTGCTTAGCAGATTTAACTAAAAATAAACTTAAAATTATTTTTCCTCTAAGTAGAAGACACTTTTAGAAAGTTATGTGCAGGACATAGTAGCAGGCCTACAGGTAGTAGTAAAATACAAGGTTTGCCCTCAAGGAACTTGCATGGGAAGCAAGGGGAAGATAAGACATAAGCCTGTGGGTGGTGCAGTACTGCTCATAGACGTTAGCAGTCTTAGAAAGAGCAGTAGCAGCAACTAAAATGTATTGAGTACTTGCTAAGCCGGGCCCTGCCTGTTTTATGTGAGTTATCTTATTTACTTATTATAAGATCTTTGATATAGATACTTCAATCAGCGTTAGAGTTGACTGTTTATAATAGTTAATTCTAAATAAGCATATTAAAATAAAAATTTACTTCTCTGTAAAAGAAATCCAGAGGTGGGTGGCTCAGGGCTGGTATGGTGTCTTTTTGGTCCTGTTATCTTTCTCCTCCACCACCCTTGTTAAGGGGCTTGGATCCTCCTGGTGGAAGGTGGCTACTAGAGTTCCTGATACCTTACCTGAGGTCTAGACAGAGAAAGAGAGGAACTGGGGATAGAATGAAAGAGAACACCTTTCAGATAGATAATTCTTTTTTAGACAAATTTCAGAATCTTCCTATGATGACTTCCATTTACGTCTCATTTTCTATCCAAAGTTGCAAGGAAGACCACACATACATTACTTGAGCTGACACATTGCCATTCCAAATACAATCAGGATTCTATGGACATGAGCATGGTTATTGCAAAGAAAACTAGCAGTTTCTGTCATAGCTCTTATCACCCTCCAAATAGTAAATGAAAAATTGAGGGTTAGGAGTTGAAGAAAGGTACCATCAAATGGTGAGGTCAGGATTGTCATTCAGGCATCTGGTTCCACGGCCTTTGAGTCTGACTCCTGTGCAGACATCGCCCATGAGCTGGCATGGAAATACAAGGCAAACCTCTCACAGAGATGGAAATGTGCTTAGAAACATTAACATAGAGGGTTTTTTTTTAATGTATTTTCACAATTCTTACTAAAGTCTTAACATTTTCTTTTCAAATATGGTACTATTGTAATGATGTTCAGTTGGTTCTTTCTTATGTTTGAACAATTTAAATAGGACACAACTGATTTTAAAAAAAGAGATACGTAATTGCCTTCCATGCCTTCATGTGAAAGCCATATTGACACAGGAGAGATGCAAGACAGATCTAAGGTTCTCAGAGGAGGCTGGAGCACTGAAGCTAGAGTCTCCATCAATGGTCCCTGGTGCATTTATGGCAGCCAGTCCTTTTAGAAACATCATGTCCATCTCCATTGATACATTCTATGGCAAGATCCAAATCAAAGAAATAAAAGAAAAAATAAATGCTTTTCATTCATGATGAACAAGAGCAGCACCTTAGCGTTTATCCTGAGAATTTATTCTTTAGGGTCTGCAAGGAATAGTGGAAAGAATCCTGGATTCTAGACTTGGCTTTGCTGCTAATGAGCTATGTGATCCTAAGACAATGACTTTGCCTCTCTGGAGTTTAGCTTCCTTCTCTTTATTTTTATTTCATTTTATATTTTTCTCTGAATGATTTATTTTGGGGGGAAGAAATTAATTTTGAAGAGGAAAAGCATGGGGCAGAGAGACAGGAAATAGAAAATACGTACGAACGTAAGTTGCTTTGCAAATTGTTTTATAACCAAACAACTGAGTACAGAGAATGCCCTGTACAGAACAACACAGTGGAAATTCAAGATCAAAGTGTTCCTTTAGGTAAGGCTGAAGATGCCAGTCTCTGGTATTTGGAATTTAGGCTGCAGTCTTTACTTTTGGATGGATCCTTGGGTGTGCCGTACAGTCCATGCTGTTAACCAGATTTGGACAGAAGAATGGCCACTAGGCCCAGGTAGAAGATGAAGTGGTTTCATGTATCATGTTACTACTGAAGTTCTTCCCCATGATGCATTGCCAGCTGGGGCTGTACTTGTCAAACTCCTTCGTATATTATCCACAACATCCATCTCTATGTTATATATCTGCAGTGCCTGGTTAGCACATTTCATGGAGTCCTGTAGCATCTCCTCCCACACATCATCATTTCTGATCAGGCACACATGGTTATAGCAGAGCAGGGCCTGGCCGACCACAGTGATCTCCTGGAAGAGGGACTTTCAAGGCTGAGACCCAGAGGGAGAAGCGTCACTACTCAAAGCCACAGTGCAATCCCTCCTCCTCTTTAAAGTAAAGATATGTCTCCAATTGCTCCCTTTCAATTACAATAGTTTATGTTTATTAGTTGTTCTAGACTCAATTGCCTTTCTTTGGATCTTTCCGGCTTTGAATTTGGAAGACCTCGATTTGACTAAGCTCTGCCTTGCATAAACTGTGTGACTTTGCACAACTCACCTAAATTTTGAACTTCAGTTTTCTTACGTGTCAAATGGGAATAAGAAAACACATCCCATGGAACAATCGTGATGATTACAATAAATAA
The DNA here is from genome assembly GCA_004026545.1 of Mormoops blainvillei. Classification (NCBI taxonomy): domain Eukaryota; kingdom Metazoa; phylum Chordata; class Mammalia; order Chiroptera; family Mormoopidae; genus Mormoops; species Mormoops blainvillei. The sequence goes on along the minus strand of PVJD01005294.1, from coordinate 17,359 downwards.
CATACGTGCAAGCTCTTTGTATAACAGTAGATGATCAATAAATGTGATTGGTAAATGTCACCAACCTATCCTAACACTTCCTTTTAGTATTTAATGTTTAATATGTACTTATATCCAGATGAGAAAGAGAGAGAATACGAGAGAGGGAAAGTTTTTATATTTTTCTCTGCATTTGAGATTTGAGAGAAGGTGAGAAAGGAAGGGGTTTGCAGCTTATATCCATAGATCAAACAATGGTCTCTTCAGTTCAGTTCAGATCTAGCAAGTTTAGGTACAACACCAAAGGGGGCTGGGAAGTCCGTGTCTAGTCAGGCAAAAATCTAGGAAGAGCTGGTCTCCAGTGTCTGCTAAGGAGCATCCCCACGTCCTAACCTCTTTATTTCAATCCACTGGAGCCACAGACAGCAAAAATCTCCATCACCTTTCAAAGCCATCTGTTTTTATTCTGTGCTTTCCTCGACCTCATTCCTTTAGGAAAAAGAAGGAAACTACAACAAGACATGCTACTTTGTAGAGTTTGTATTTGTTTTTGTTGTTTTGACAGCGAAATAGGCCTTCAACTCAACCCTCTCCAGTTCCTGTCCAATGAAAACCCAACTGCACTATGAGCAGTACTGACCAGAGTGACGAAAGATGCTAAATGGCCCAAGTGTCCAACTGCTCTCTAAGGTTCAAATGCATTCCAACATGATCTAGAATTACTTTCTACACCAGGGCCAGAAATGAAAATCGGTACTTCTGAAAGACCTGTATTGATATTAGGCACAAAATTTATTTAAGCTAAATCCTCTATTAAACAAACACTTCAATGAGCAGTGTTTTACTTTAATAATAATAGAAATTTAACAATAATAGTTACTATTGGTTTTGAGCCTTTCCTTAATGACAGGTCCTTTATTATAACAGTACTACAAGGTAGGTGTTTTATCTCTGCTTTTGTGATATGAGAAAAGAAGTTACAGGAGTTAGATAGGTTCCTAAGACCAGAAGGCAATCACGCAGATCTGGGAGCTTTGAGAGACCCTGCTCCTTGCACAATGAGAAGCTGACTTGCAGCGCCTCGGAGCTGGCAGGAATGGGAGAGACTAAGCACAGCTGGGCTCACCTTTCTCTGGGTCTAGCGACCTGACATGGGGCAGCCGGGCAGCCGGTGCGACTTTCCAGAGAAGAGTGTGGTGTCATAGGCCATCACACAGTCTGCGGATTGTCTCCCCAGACCACCCTGCAAAGCAGTCTGTGTACTTTGAGGACATCATTTTATTTATGGAATAATGGGGTTGTAGATCAAGGGGAAAAAACATAAAGACTAGTTTTATTTAGCATTTATTCAAGAAAAACACATGCCTTTATAAGGATTGGAACGGAAGACTTGTCTCCCAACTGCGATGAGAAGCATCACTTCCTAGGAAATTAATTGAGAACAGCTTGTCATCCCAGAGACCCCCCACGTTGCCTAGGCTGAACCCTTGGCTTCAACCAAGGAAAACACATGAATCATGGTGAATGTGAAGGCCTGGTGGAGGCCTGTTTATCCAGTGGGGTGAGGGCACCTGCCCAGAATGCAAGCGGAAAGGAGCTAAAATCTAGGCAGGCAGATGGGGCCTCAAGAGCTGGCCCACCCACCAGTCTGCCTTCACGCTGCTCTCACTATCCCTCTAATTTTTTCTGTAATTTATTAAAGCCCTTTCTGGCCCTCTCGCTTTTCCCTTTTTTTAAAATAAACAGTTTCGGGGCATTTGTGTCATGGCAGAAATGATGTTGCCCTGACACCCACCCACAGCCCCTCCTCCCCTAGCTCACTCATTTGACTGTGTCCCAGCCCTGGGTGGGTGTTTCAGTGGCAGTGATATCACTGTGAGACTCAGTGGTAAGTTGGTTTCCTTGGCTTGTTCATCTTCCTTGAAGATTTCTGTGTTCCGGCCTAATCCTCAGGGCCCCAGGAAATGAAGGCAGTGCCCCCATTAGGTCAAGAAGTGTGCTGAGGCTCCGTGTGGGGCCACAGGTCCTTCTCCTCCCAGCTGGTGTTTCTGTGGCCTTTGGAGACTCTGCAGAGCCCTGACACAGAGCTGCCTCCTGAGTCTACGGCGTGGAGGCTTCGGTATGGCTTCAGAATTCAGGTTACTCCTTACGTGTGAGAGGCTCCTTCTTGTCACCAGGAGCTCGTCCATCTCCCACTGGGAGGAGGTAGGGAGTTTTCAGGTGTGTGAAGTAGGTGACATGGCAGGTTTGTGTGTGTGTTGTGTAAGACATTTCCCTAGGAGGACCGGTTTTCTAAGGGGTGTAGAAGTTATAGAGAGCGTACAGATGTAAAGAGCAGGGTAGAATTTTCCAGGAAACAAAAAGGGGAGAGATTGTGAGTGCAGATGCAAACCCCAGCTCTTACAAAGAGAAGATTAGGGACAAACAGGGTAATGAGGAAGCTCTCACATTTTTGTTCTGTTGTTTCTGTGCCTTATAGAGCAGGTGATGATGTCCAGCGGTGAACATCTTTCCAATAGGTGTGTTCCTGTATTCTCCACAGCGCCCCCACCTTGCTCTGCCTGCAACCTGACCTTTCCCAGGCCCTAGCACTGGACACCTGGACAATCCACCCACTCTGTGGAAGGCACCTTCCTCTTTGACTCCAGTCCACGGTCTGTGCCTCCCCTGCCCACCCCACCACATCCCACATGATCAGCTCTCAGTGCATATTTGACCACTGAACAAGATGGTGCTCACAGGTACTTTCTAGAAGGAGGCTGCTGTCACGGGTGCCTGGTACTTGGGAGCATCAGGATCACAGGAATAGAGCTGCCCTCACTTCCTTGGTAGTGAGCCTGCAGAGCTAGAGTGTGACAGCGCACCACCAGCAGAGGAGAGACGCCGCGGATAGAGACGGGGTTCAGCGGAGAAGCAGACTCACGGATGGCTGGGGCAAGGCTGAGGGCTTGTGCGAACCTGCAGGAGGACGTAAGCACAGGTGGCAGAAAGGGCAAAGCCGCTGATCCAGGCTGCATCGGTGGCCCTAGTATTGCTAAGAAACCTGAATGACCCCGGACCCCTGCTCATGGACAGTATTGTGGCTTGGGCAGCAATGACAGTAGTTTTGGGTTTGAGCCCTCCACCACTAGCCTTTGCCTCCTCACCTCCTTTCCTAGAAGGCCTAGGCAGCTCGTTGGTTGCTTGGAGTGCAGTGTAAACTGAAAAAGCTGGACTCAAAAGCCTAGCCCTTAAAATGTCCTGGAGGGACAAACTGAGATCATTATGACAGAGGACATGCAGCAGCCATGGCTGAGAATAGCTTTGACTAAAGGGTCAACACTTAGTACCTAGTGAGCAGTCTAGAACTTATAAGAAAGGAGGATGACAATGTACATTGAAAAACCAAGACTCAACTTTAGGATCTCAGAAAGCCCTGTCGTCCACTGAGGAACTTAGAAAGACCTCCCGGGGCCCAGACTGGATGTCATTTGAGATCCCAGCATGTGTGGTGTTCAAACAGGTCCGTCAGTGTGGTCCCCGCATGACCTGTCCCTAGCTGCCTTCTCCTTGGTGGTCCCTGATAATCAGCTCATCTTTCTTATCTCTTCCTCTGCACTTCCAGGAAATCAGGGCAGCCTTTGCCTCTCGACCTCACTTGGCAGTGCTAATCCCAGTGTCCCAGGTGTCTGACTGTCAAGACCCAAGTCCCCTTGCTGTTTCTTCTGGGAGGCTCCGGGTTTCCTCACACAGATGCAGAAATCCTAGTAACCTGTCCCATTTCCCAGAGCTGCCAAAATAAGCATAGAGATTAGTACCCTACAGTGACCTGTAATTTAAAAAGTAAGTAGCAAAATAATTCTTTATGGGTAACTTGCAGAGACTGGACCAGACTTGTGTTTTTAAGCTAAAACAGGGACTATTTCAACAAGGTCTTGCTAAAGAGCTCTGAGTTATTTTTGAGGTTGAGTGCTGGGAATCCTTTCGAGCAGACAAGACAGAGTCCCTTTGGGTACATTGGACCACCCCCAGAGTTACACAGCGGATTGCAGAGGCATTCCAAAGAGAGGCTGGGAAAAACCTGACAGGAAGTATTCCCAGAACACTCTACTCCCAAAGTCCCTGTTGACTAATGACTAGGGCATAACTGTAAACAAAGCAAAAGAACTTCAAAGAATAGCGACCTATGCGCACCAGGATCAGCCATTCGGCAAACTGAAACATGCCCACCTGGCTCTGTCAACTCATAGCACCCTTTATGCCAGGGCATTCCGATTTTGACCAAGCAACCATAGCTGTTCTATTAGCCGGGGCCATGTCCAAAGCCTGCCTGCAGCCCCCACAACACTCCTCCCTAGTGGGGTTTTTCTTTAAGCCAGATTTACCTGGGGTTGGGAAGAAAACAGATGGCAGGAACATGAAGAAAAGGTAATGAGGAGGCCAAGATGGCCAGGTTACTGGATCTCCTTTGATGTCACACAGGGTAGGTTTCTGGTGGTCATAGTCTTGACACGACCTTGCTAATTGCCCAGCTAATCCTGCTTAGCACAGCCTGGTCTCGCAGAGCAAGGCATGCACAGGCTTTGGAACTGGACAGTCCTCGAGCCAATACTCAGCTCTAGCACACAGCAGACTTGATACATTACTGAACCTGTTTTCTCCTCTGTAAAATGGGAATGATGATTCCTGCCTCATGGATAGGGTTTATTCTGAAATTATAAATGCATATAAACGAATATATTTTCGTGCCTGGTACCTGGAAGATAGATATCACTTCTAGTGCTTCTGCAATTATTGTGAAGTAGCGACTGCTGAGTGCTTACCACATGCTGGATACCGAGTTAAATACTCTGAAGACACACATTTTGTGGGCGTCATTCGATTAGCAGACTTTAAAAAAAACATATATTTTTTTAATACAGAGGGGTGCTGCTATGTATCGATTTAGTTAAATACGAATCTCAGCCAGGGAAGGGAAGTTTGAATAGAATGACATTTCTGTTTGCATTTGCGTACCTGGAATTCACTCATTCTGTTTCACAAGCGATCTGTACCGGAGCCAAGAAACAATATCCTATTTCAACAGATATTAATCCTGACTGTTTCTCAACTTCTACATGACATTAAGAATTGAGACAGTTGGCTCTATAGTCTTGAATAGAAACTTAAGGGTAAAAAAAAAACAAAACCCCAAAACAAAATAAACAGAAAAAAAAACCAAAACAAAACAAAAAACCCTACTTTTAGGTAAACAGTCAAGTAATTGAAATCCAAGTATTAAGTATCAACTGTTCTAAGTATTCTACTGTGGGACATAATCTTTCTCGACTCTGTTTCTATACAGATACAACCCTTATGCCACCTTACATTTATCCAAAATTTCTGGGCGTTTTAATAAGCAGAAAGTAAACATTTGCTGTTCTAGATCTTACCTGTAAGGAGTCTAAAATCCTTAGCTGTTTTTTAGGCTGCGCTTGAAATATATTTTAGTTTCAAATAATTTCTCAAATATTATAATTTTTGCTAATATTTTTTCTAATTTTTAATATTTTTAATTGTAGAAAAATATACATACCATGAAATTTACCATTTTATCCAATTTTTAAATGTATAGTTCACTAGCATTAAGTACATTCATGTTGTTTTGCAAACTTTGCCACTATCTGTCCCCAGAACTGTTCTCATTTGCCAAAACTGAACTCTATACTTTTTAAAGGCTATTTTGTCTGATATTAATATTGCTAACACAGCTTTTTCCCCCATTTCCAACTGCATGAAATATCTTTTTTGACCCCTTTACTTTTAGTCTGTGCGTGTCTTTGATTCTGAGGTGGGTCTCTGTACACAACATATATGGGTCTTATTTTCTTATTCATTCAGCCACCTTCTGTCTTTTGGTTGGAGTATTTAAGACATTTACATTTAAAGTGTAAAATCATTACCTTTTTAATATATCTCATGTCAATCCATTTTGTTGGCGGAATCAGTGGCTTTGATGATTCTCACACAGAATGTTTCCACTTCATTTGCAAAGCACAGGAGTGCCCAGGTTCACTGGCCAGCTTTCTTCGGGGTGTCTGGTAAAGACTCTCTGCCCTGTGCTTTCCCCGGGGTAGAAAATTCTGTTTTTGCTATTATTTTTATTTATTTATTTTATTATTAAAAAATATAATCTTTATTATGTTTTTTTCCATTACCATTTTAGTCGCCTTAAGCTGCCCTTCTCCCAGAATATCAGCACAATGAGAAATTTTTTTCCTCTAACCATCCAGGATGTTTCCAGGCTAGAGGTGGGGCTTTTCATTACAAAGTCACTGAGTGACTTCAGTAGACAGAGGTTGTGGCATCTCTAATGCATAACTTTCAAGGTTCCCATGGAGGTGCCATCCAAGTCAGCTAAAAGAGGAAAAGTGCAAGGAAGAATATGTTTATAAGGTTTTCATGAGCTAAGTCTTGGAGTGGAACACGTTATTTCCACCCTTGTTTTATTGGTTGGTTCTCAATCACATGGCCGCATCTAGCTGCAAGGGAGTCTGAGAATGTGGTCTAGCTGTGTCCAAGAAGATGAGGAAATCATCATGTTGGGAGAAGAGCTGGTAACCTCTGCCACACCAGCTCAAACACTAACAATGAATTCTACTGCCTTCATGAAAAACTGTCGACCAATCTACCTGGCTCCTTGAAACTTATGGTACAGCCTAACAAAAATCCTGTGCTTTTATTGGCCCAGTCTCTTTGCTGCCAAATAAAAGTGCCTTGTCTACAGGCTCATGTTACTCACTACCAGACTCTCCATAATTTTATTCAGATTCAAATTCAGCTAATATTTATTCAGATAACAAATTCAGCTACTATGTTCCAGGAAGTTTTATATTTGCATTTACAACAACCCTATGAGGTCAGCAATATTGTATCCATTTATATTTTTTGAGGAATCTGAACCCAGAGAGGTGAAGTCGTTGACTTAGTCATAACGTGCCCACTACTCCTCTTTCTTCCAATCCCATAGCATTAGAATCTTTACCAAATCAGTTAACCTAATCCTTCCTGGTATCGTAATAACATATCTTGCTTCACCCAACAAAAATGGAACCAAAGCTTCTAGGTCAAGTACGGGGACACTATAGGTTTTTCAGATCCCTTGAAGTTCTTACACAGGATGGGGAACGCCAGGATTACCTGAACCTGAGCTTAACAGAAACTTATTGATGAATGTACTAATTGATCTTTATAACTTAGGTGTCGTTAGCCTTTATTCAGGTCAAACCCAAGATTTTTCAGATCTTAAGTTACTTACGAACTCCTTTCTTTTTCTTCTCCTTGTCGCATGTTGAAAGAAAGGCTGTCTCCTGAGGAAGCGCGTATATGCTTTGCCTGAAGCTTTCCCACCCCACTCCCCAGTCCTCCCATTACATGGTACATTAGTTTTGCTCTTGAAAAATGAACCTTAAGCAAAAAATTCCCAGCTGTGATTTTTCTTTTCCAACTTCCCATGTTTGACGTGAGGTGTGTAAGTTGGAAATGCTAGCTCCTTGAACACCAAAAAGTACTTTCAGTCTCTCATTTGTGATTTCTTCAGCAGCCAGATGGTTCCATGTCCTCAGGGCCATGGGTTCAAGAGAGAAAACCAAGTGGACCTCAGATGAAAATTATCCAAGTGGCTGGTGAAAAGCCAAGAAAAGGCAGGGGTAAGGTTTATTGTTTTTGTTGTGCTTCCCCCATCTTCTGGGATTATTATTATTATTATTCAAAGGTACTTAATAATAAAATAAGCAGCTACAACTGTTAGGGAGATTGTATTGCATGGGGTTTCTCTTTGGCTCGCTCTCTGTCTCTCACAGCTGCAAGTCTTGCCTCCTACATGTTATTAATTTAGAGGTAATCAGGTTTGCATTTGCAGCTGTGCAGCATATGTTTTACTAAAACAGTCATGGCCATGGGCACCAGAACAATTAAGACTGGAAAAAAAATGTCAGCATTTTTTTCTCCTCTGATGAACTGATAATGTTTTTTGTTTTCTTTTTGTTTTAGTTCTTGGTTTTGTCATTAGAGAGAGTACACAGTGAACAATTTTTGAGCACCTACTATGTATCTGAGCTAGCTCCTTTTTGTATATGTTATTGAATTTAGATATATCATCTTGGTTTTTAAAATGGTTCTAATTTTATTAGTGGAGAGAGAGGGCAAGGCCAGGCATACTTCATGATAGGAAATAGTCACATGACATCAGACACAGTAGGAAACATATAATGCTATAATTGGACTATTACATCAAGGAAAAAGCTGATTAGATATTGTCAGTTGGAAGTTGCTACTTCTTTTCCCAATTGCAATGAAATTCTAAATCATTCTTAGGTGTAGCAAACCATATTGCTACAATCAGATTTTAGACTCAAACACAAAAACTATCTTTACTTTTTGGATAATCTTGTAGAATTTAACAGATGACAGATTTCTTTGAAGTAGATTTTAACTGAGTTATGCTATACAGGTGATGGATGAACTAGAAACAAGGTTTACATCTGTGGGGGCTAGATAAATACTTTTCCTCTCATCTTCTAATTTCTTCTAGCTGGGATAATCAAATTAACAAAGATGGGTTAACAGGAGAAAATGTCCAAACTTTATTATATGAATACATACTTGGGGGTACCATATAACAATGAGACTCAAATCACCTTGGGTAGTTGAGATTTATGTGCCGTGATAGACACAGGAGAAAAGAGAGACAGACGTCTGAGATTACCAAGGAAATAGGCAATTTATAGGTAGTTGAGGAAGAGGAGGACACACATGGCAGGCAAATTCTTGCTGGGCACCCCAGAAACAATGGGTCATAGCGTGGCGATCCAGTTAACAGCCTGCCGCTGCGAGCCTGTCTGTTTACCGCACTCAGGCAGGAAAGGCGGAGGGTTAAACGTTCTTTCTGAGTCTTTTGTTTCTTTATAGGCAGCTCAGAATCAGTATCCCAAAAGGCAGTTTTAGGGTGGCAAAACTTTGGTCCCCTTCCTATCTGAGAAAGGTCTGAACTGCTGGATGTTTTTTTGGTGTCTGAGTACCCCCGTTTCTTTCTCTATTCATGCAGGCTGCTCATTTTTCTGCATTAAGTGTATCAATACAAATAAAAGTCACTGGAAGATTTACCTGTATGAAATTGTGCTTATTCAGTAAATACTCGATTTCATTTCTTTCTATTTTTATTAGCATTTCATTAGATTCCTGAACATTAATGAGCATGCCGATGTGCTAAAAGATAATCTAGCTCGAGGGTTGGCAGACTACAGCCATGGACCAAACCCTGCTGCCACCTGCCCATTCATTCACTTCCGCCCATGGCTGCTTCTGTGTTGGTGAGGCAGAGCTCCATAGAGGCAGAGGGGAATAGTTGTCACAGACAGTGCTCGTCTGGCTTCACAGGCGTGCAACTTGTGCAGTGGCACAGAGGCCCAGGCTTAGAAGGGTCCTGGGCTTGGTTTCGCGCTTGCTGTAGCCATCTTGAAGTTATGAATCATTTTGAACAAGGGACCCTGCGTTTTCAGTTTTCACGGGGCCCTGAAATGCGCGTAGGTGCTTAAGATGACAGAGGTAGCGTGGCCTGCAAAGCCGAAAATATTTACTACTTGGCCCTTTACAGAAAAAGTTTACTAATCCCTGATTTAATTGATCTTCTGTTTTCCTATATTTGTGATTATTTAAATCATTTAATGTGTGTAAGGCTTTCCCGGAGAACATGTTTAAAATGTCAATACTTGGGCCCACACTCAGAGTTCTGGTCAACAGAAGTCTCTTGTGTGGCCCGAGTGTCGTTCTGATGTGGTTGTTCCTTGCCCCACATGGCGAAAACCTGACGGGCCGTCCTCACCTTCGCGTGGGCTGTCTCATTAGACACGGTCTTATCGATTCACCTGCCACTAGCTCCTCCTTGTTCTCATCTGTTTCTTATGCTGTGGCCAGGTTAATCTCCCCAAACACTGCTTTTCCCCTCTTACCTCCTTGCTCAAGATATTTTAATAGTTACCTGATTTCTGCAGAATAGAGCCCTGACTAATCAGTTTGCCGTTCAAAAGGCTCCCATACTGGCTTCCCCAAAGTCCCTTTTCAAATGTTTCTCGCCCCAGTCCTGAACAAAGGCAGCGGGTGACAGACCCTTGTCTGTCAAACCCTTGTTTTTACATCTGGGTTTTGGAACTCACTAACTGTGTACCCTCCTACGAACCTCAGAATCCTCACCTTGAAAATTGAGACAATAGCTAATATGAGGGATGTGGCAGCATTTCGCCAATATGCTTGCTCCAAATGTGTAATTATGAGAAAACATCAAACAAACCCAAATGGAGAGACAGTCTTCAAAAATAACTGGCAAGTACTCCTCAAAACTGTCAAGGCTGTGAATAATATAGAAGAATGAGGAACAGTGATAGGAGACTAAAGAGACATGACCATGAAGTGCAAGCTGGCATCCCGGATTGATCCTGGACCAGAAAAAGAAACATCAGTAGGAAGATGGTGAAATCTGCATAAGGTATGTTTTTGAGTTATTAATATTGTACCCATGTCACTTGCCTGTCTTAATTTCTACTAATTATACTGTGGTTAAGTAAGATGTTAACATTAGGGGAAGCAGGGCGAGAGGGATGTAAGGAAATTCTCTGTACATTTTTTGTGACTTTGATGTTAGTCTAAAATTAGTTCAAAATAACAAGTTGAAATAATAATATCTACAGGGTTGTAAGAAATTATAAAATGATAGCTAACATTCTAAGGGTGTTTATTAAGTGCCAGCCACAGGGAACTTTACATACATTCAATCATTATAGCAACCTGTGAGGTAAACCTACTCTTCTCAGGTATAGGACCTGTCAGTGAAGCGAGTAAGAGCTCCCTGAATCCCAGCCAGAAAACTTTCTTCTCTTCACTGCCTTCCAAACGTGTTCCCTTTTAGAGTTTTTGTAAAGCCCGTTGGGGCCTCTATTGCTACTCCTGGCACTCCTATGGTCTGCGATATTCATTTAGCACTAATTTTGTGCAACTTGGTATCATTTTCTTTTTATGTCTTGTTATCCCAGCTAGAAATCAACTTTTTTTTTTTAAGTTGTAAATTAAATGTGTTGGTTAATAAAATTGTATAGGTTTCATGTGTACAATTCTATAATATGTCATCCGTAGCATTTTGTGTTTATCACCCAAAGTCAAATCTCCTTTCATTGCCATATATTTAGCCCCCTTTACCCTTTACTACCTCTCTCTCTCTCCCTCTCCCTCTGCTAATCACCATACCATTGTCTGTGTCTAAGAGTTTTTGTTTGTCGAGAGTTTGTTCACTTGTTGCTTTCAGTTTTATATCCCACATTTGGGTGAAATCATAGGGTTCTTGAATTTTCCTGTTTGACTTATTTCCTTTAGTATGATAGTCTCGAGATCTAACCATGTTGCTGCAAATGGCAGTATGTCATCTTTTCTTATGGCTGAGTAGTATTCCATTGTATATATAGGTAACACATCTTTATCCAATCATCTATCAAAGGACATTTTGGTTGTTTCCATGTCCTGAATAATGCTGCATTCAATGAACATCGGGGTTCATGTGTCTTTACAAATAAATGTTTTCAAATTTTGGGGGTAGATACCCAGAAGAAGGATTGCTAGGTCATCTGGTAACTCTATTCTTAATTTTTTGAGGGACCTCCATACTGTTTAGAAATAAAAGTGGAGGATTTGGATAGCTCACGTGCCTCATACCAAGAATCTTGTATATCACACACTGCTTGCTGTAGCCGTTTTGGATATCCCATGGTGTCTTGTACTAGGGTTCTTGGATATCTTTCCATGCCTTGCACCAAGCACCTCATCATCCTCAAATCTCTAAGAATAGCTCATCTTGGTTGGGCCTGGACAGGATCTCTGGTCTTACTAGAGTTGGAGACATTTATACCTATTATAGGATGGAATATTAGCAAGTGATTTCTTAGGTGATTTCCTGGAAAAACATACATTGTGATCTGACTTCAAGAGAGACATTCAGCCATCATACATCTTAAAAATCACAGTGTGCTCTGGCTGGTCTGGCTCAGTGGGTTGAGCGTTGTCCCATGAACCAAAGGGTTGCTGGTTCAATTCCTGGTCACAGCATATGCTTGGGTTGCAGGCCAGGCCCCCAGCGGGGTGCATGCTGGAGACAACCAACTGATATTTCTCTCACATGTCATCTCTTTCTCCCCCCCCCCAAAAAAATAAATAAATAAAATTAAAAACACATAACATAAACTTTACCATCTTAGCCATTTTATAGGTATATACATAATTCAGTAGTGCACAGTATGTTTAAATTGTTGTGAAGTAAATCACACCATATATTTTTAACCTCAAAACATACTTCAGTTACCCAAAATATATAAAGAACTCTCACTACTTAATAGTAAGAGAAAAAATAATAAAATTGTCCAATAAAAAATGAGCAAAAGAATTAAACTGACATTTCACCAATGAAGATATTCAGATGACAGATAAGCATGAAAAGATATCAACATCATAGTCATTAGGGAAGTGAAAATTAAAACTATAATGAGATAGTTTTTATAATGGTTTTTAAAAAAAAAAACCCAAAATACTGAGTGTTGACAAGAATGTGTAATTAATGGAACTCACATACGCTGCAGGTGGGAATGCAAAAACAGAAAACTACTTTGAAAAACTGGTTGGCACTTTCTTATAAGTTAACCTACACTTACTGTGTAACCCAGTATTCCCATTCCTAGATATATACAGAATATCTATGATGGCATATGATGACATATATCTACATGGAAACATTTATGTATAAATGCTTACTGAACAACCTTATTCATTATTAACCACAAATGGAGAACAATCCAAATGTCCCTCCACTGATGAATAGATGAACAACTTGTAGTACATCCATACTATGCAAACTACTCAAGAAGAAGGAATGGCCCACCAGTCCCTGCAACAACGTGGCTGAATCTCAAGTGCATTATGCTGACAGAAGCCAGACTCCAAAGCTACATTACTAGATTCCTTTAATATAACACATAGGAAAAGCAAATCTATAGGGAGAGACTGGAGTCAGGGAAAGAATGAACTGTACATTTTGCAGTGAAGTAATCTATATATTGATTTTGAACATGGTCACACAACTTATTATGATCAAATTCATAGAACTGTATACCTAGCTATGAGATAAAGTCAAGTTTTTCTGTATGTAAATTATAGTTCAATTAACCTAGCTTTCTAATTTTTTTGTTTATTTATTGATTTTTTTTGGAGGGGGAAGGTGGGGGAGAGAGAGAAAGACATTGAGTTGCTGTTCCACTTATTTATGCATTCGGTGGTTGATTCCTGCATGTCTCCTGATTGGAGATCAAACATGCAACCTTGCCACATCAGGATCAATGCTCTAACTGACTGAACTAGTTTTAAAAATACTTTAGCTATTTAATACTTCAAATAGTTGGCCATTTAGTTTATGGTGTTGCTATCAGAAATAGCTGAATTAGATAGAACATAATAAGTAGATAGCTCTTAGTTCTCCCTAGACAATCTCAGTTAATACTTATTTTCCTGGTTACCCAAGTTGTTTTAATTTGTCCCAAACAGTAGACTTAATTTAACTTAGTTTAGATGATAAATTATGCAGTCATGTTAGGGTTAGGTGATATTCTCATTGTACTTCTGACAAACCTTTGAGATTTGGGCCACTAAGCAGAATTTTCAAAGGTCCTAGACCAGAGCTAATGTTTCTTCCAAGGAAAAGTATCCATTAGAGTATGTTCTCAGCGCCCTCCTGGCTGAGCCTGGGTGATAAAATCTGTGTGTGGCACAGACTTAGGAGAGCAGTAGATTTAGGATTAAATGCCAGGGCAGCTCCTAAGGAAGCGGGCATGGTATTGAATACAAATAACCTCACCTATAAAATAGGTATTATAATCCCTGACTTGCAGAAGTATTGAAAAAAAAGTGACTTAGCAAATTGCTTGGTACAAATTCAGGGCTCAGTAGTTGCCATGATCACTGTTGTCCCTTGTTGTTGCCATTGTTTTCATCATCACTCCCTGCGAGTAAAGAGAACATTTCCATTTATCACAGGCTGCTTCCCCACACCGAGGGCAAATAGATTATGCCATGGAAGTGTACACAGTTTCCATTCGCTTAAGTCATATGTTCTTTGGCATCTGCTGCCTCTTTTCTTGCCCGCAAAATGGACTTGTTGAAAACTTGTTCTCACTTAAAACTGGGTCCCTCCCTACAGAATTACTGGTAGCACCTTTAAGTGTCTCCACTCTCAGTGGTTGTTCATCTGTTGGTTGCTTGTTGTCTGGCAATTTCCAGACAAGTTAAAAATCTATTTGAATAATTTCAGGAATGCAACACACCCGAAGTGTAAGACAGCAAGCAGCACACTTCTCCTGTGCCCTGGCTTTGCCACTCGGAGTGCGGTCAGATCACCAGTTAGATAATGGAATTAGCTAGGCAGGGTATTTGAAGAAAGTGTGAAATTCAAGCATGAGTCATCGGAGCCTATGGAGAAAGAGATTTTTGCTTAAGGCTTTATTGAGAATCCATGTGAGCCACCATAAACCTCAGGAAATTAAACGGTCACACCAGCATTTTCTCTGGATCAACACAGGACTAAGGAGTACCGCGTTAAGGAATAGATAAGGAATAAAAACCCCCAAAACATTAAGATCCAGAACCTGACTTCTGGCCAAGATGGAGGCATAGGTAGATACACTTTGTCTCCTTGCACAACCAAAAGAAGGACAACAACAAATTTAAAAACAAAAAACAACCACAACTGCCAGAAAATCAAACTGTATGGAAGTCCAACAACCAAGGAGTTAAAGAGAAACACTTATCCAGACTGGTCGGAGGGGGCAGAGATGGGCAGCTGGGGCGCAGAAGGTGCATGGCAAGGCAGCGGCTGGCAGACCAGGCAGTCCCACATTTGAGTGAGGATAAACCAGGAGGAACAACTGGGGAGTGACAGAGACCGTGCAACCCAGGGTTCCGGTGCGGGAAAAAGAAGCGTCAAAACCTCTACTGGTAAAAACCTGTGGGGTTTGCTGCAGTGGGAGAAACTGCCAGTCTTACAGGAGAGTTTGTTGGAGAGACCCACAGGGTCCTAGAATATCCACAACAAACCCACCCACCCAGGAATCAGCACCAGAAGGGCCCGATTTGCTTGTGGGTAGCAGGAGAAGTGACTGAGAGCTGGCCAAGAGCCAAGCAAGTGGCATTGTTCCCTCTTAGACCCCTCCCCCTCATACAATGCCACAAAGCGGTGACAGGGGTTACCCTGCCCTGGTGAATACCTAAGGCTCTGCCCCTCAAATGTAATACAGGCTGAGACAAAAAAATATGGGCCAAACCAAAGAACAGATTAAAGCTCCAAAAATAGAACTAAGCGGTGAAGAGATAGCCTACCTAACAGATGCAGAGTTCAAAACACTGGTAATCTGGATGCTCACAGAAATGGTTGAGGGCTAAGCAAAGTGAAATAAAGCAAAATATACAGGGAACCAACAGTGAAGGGAAGGAAACCGGGATTCAAATCAATGATTTGGAGCAAAAAGAAGAAATAAACATTCAACCAGAACAGAATGAAGGAGCAAGAATTCAAAAAAATGAGGAGAGGCTGAGGAACTTCTGGGGCAACTTTAAACACTCCAACATCTGAATCATAACTGTGCCAGAAGGAGAAGAGGAAGAGCAAGAAATTGAAAATTTATTTGAAAAAATAATGAAGGAGAACTTTCCCAATCTGGCAAAGGAAATAGACTTCCAGGAAGTCCAGGAAGCTCAGAGAGTCCCAAAGAAACTGGACCTGAGGAAGCACACACCAAAGCACATCATCATTACATTACCCAAGATTAGAGATATGGAGAGGATCTTAAAAGCAGCAACAGGAAAGGAGAGAGTTACCTACACAGGAGTTCCCATCAGGCTATCAGCTGATTTCTCAAAAGAAACCTTACAGGCAAGAAGGGGCTGGAAGGAAGTACTTAAAGTCATGAAAGGGAAGGACCTACATCCAAGAATACTCTATTCGGCAAACCTATCATTTAGAAGGGAAGGGCAGATAAAGTGTTTCCCAGATAATGCAAAGTTAAAGGAGTTCATCATCACCAAGCCCTTATTAAATGAAATGTTAAAGGGACTTATCTAAGAAAAAGAAGATGATCCAAAATATGAACAGTAAAATGACAACTAACTCACAACTATCAACAACTGAAATTAAAAAACAAAAATAAAAACAAACTAAGCAAATAACTAGAATGGAAATAGAATCACAGAAATGGGGATCACATGGAGGGTTATCAGTGGGGAGTGGAAGGGGGGAGAATGGGGGAAAAGGTAGAGGGAATAAGAAGTATAAATGGTAGGTACAAAATAGACAGGGGGAGGTTAAGAATGGTATAGGAAAGGGAAAAGCCGGAGAACTTATACGTACGACCCATGGACATAAATGAAGTGGGGGAATGCTGGTGGGAGGGGGGTTACAGAATGGGTGGGAATAAAGGGGAGAAAAAATTGGGACAACTGTCATAGCATAATCAAGAAAATATATTTTTAAAAAAATCCAGAACCTGCTCTGAAGGAGTTTATACCATAGCTGGAAAGGTAAAATGAAAACATACAAATAATAATGATAATTTTTAAATATTTGAGCTAAAGGGAAAATAAATATAAGCGAGAAGTGGTTAGGATAGGTATTTAAAAGCTCCCTTTATATGACCTTAGTGGTTTTTTTTTTTTACATGTGATTTAAGAAATACCTGTACATGCTGGTGGGAGTATAAAAGGGTGCAGCCACTCTGGAAAACTGTATGGCAGTTCCTTAAAACATGAAACATAGAATTATCACATGATCCAGTAATTTCATTTTGGGGTATATATACAAAAAAATTTAAAATAGGGACTTGCATAGTTATTTGTACACCCATGTCATAGCAACATTATTCACAAGATCAAAAGGTGGAAATAGCCCCGCTGGTATAGCTCAGTGGATTGAGCGTAGGCCTGTGAACCAACGGGTCACTGGTTCGATTCCTCAGTCAGGGCACTTGCCTGGGTTGCGGGCCAGGTCCCCAGTGCGGCGCGCATGAGAGGCAACCACACATTGATGCTTCTCTCCCTCTCTTTCTCCCTCCCTTCCCCTCTGTCCAAAAATAGAATAAATAAAAGATCAAAAAAATCCAAAATCCAAACCCATATGTCCATTGATGGATGAATGAATTTAAAAAATACGGTATTTACTCACAATGCAATATTATTCAGCCTTAAGTAGTAAAGAAACTCTGATACATGCTAGAGCATGAATGAAATTTGAGACATTATGCTAAATGAAATAAACCAGACACAGAAGGACAAACATTCTGTGATT